>JAECUM010014112.1:0-12181 GCA_016617855.1 Megalonaias nervosa | reverse complement strand
GAATTCACAATAATCCCAAATAGTCTTTGTTTCAAACAATCATATGAAAACTGTGTCATTCCAACAGATATTTTGAATAAATAATTCTTCTCTAATTAAATACTCTCGCAGACTAAAATTTCAATAAGAACGATAATATATGGATTTATGTGGAGGAGGAACCGTTTCAGATACAACAACAGATAACTCATCGGTGGTAATTTGATGGTGCCATATACAAACAGGTGAGGCAAATCATGACCATTTGCTCAACGGACAGCTTTCTGGCTATGATAGATACAGATATATATGGACATTATTTTCTGTTGATCATGCTTTAGAGAAATGCATTGTCAAATAAAAAATCAAGACTGCATGCAGTTTGCAAAAACAAACCCAAGTGTCCCATATGACGAACCAGTGTTCAGTTCTAATGTAATAGACCGATTTGCATGGGTATACTTGCACTATCTGGACTACAATGGTCAATCAATTTTCGTCCACCGTAAATCTATAGGGCATATTTTAAAATCTTAAGATGCTAGGAAAGTGATTGTCAAATTATTTAGGGAATTAGATGTGTCAGTATGATTGTACTCTTTTCCCATCCAACTAGTTGACCAGCACTTGTCACATTAAACCGATGAAGCACATTTTCAACATTTTTCCAAACTGCATGGGCGTTCATATGTCACTGTTCCTTTTCATAAATATTGTAAACTACTTCTTAAGCTTTTTCACATTTTTCATAAATGTTTGAATACCACCTGTCTATAATTTTGTGAAGAAACTTTTGTGGAACTATCAACATAATGTTTAAGAGCAACTGGTTACAATTTAAGCATGGAGATTAAGACCTAACCACTTAATGTTTGGCTTGTGTTTATCCAACTGATCCATTTCAGTTTTTTTATAAACCTCGCACAGAAGAAGAGCGAGGTTTTAGTCATTAACCTCAGTCAGTCCTATTCTCGTCATCACGATTAATTTTCAATTAAATAGAGTGGTGTGTAAACGTCACTTGTTCAACTAAATATTTTCTGATTAAAAATTGCCATACGGACCTGTCCACAAATTTAATATAAATAAATTATGGACTCCAGATTTAAGTATTTAACAAACAGTGCACCTTATTCTTTCCTAGATATATAATTTATTAACGTTTACAGTTTGAAACTTCTAATTATATACTACACAAGAGCACAAGTTATTATCGAGGACATTCTAGCATTCAAACAATCCCGATATCGACTGTAGAAATAAAAAATGTCAAGGATATAATAATACACAAATCTTTGTAATTCTATTGATCAATTTATAATTTATAGCATGAATGTCCCCAAGGTGTCCATAACATTTCTTATTTATTGGTGTTGCATACCAAACAAGCCCCTGTAGGATAAATTCCATTTATTCAGAAAGACATGACCTTTTTTCCCAATTCGATGTGGGCAGTCGATTCGATAAATTGCGGACAAAAACATAACGTTCCTAAGGGCGAGAAAAGGACCAAATTTCCCACTATCGTAGGCAATCAGTAAACAGAATAATATGCAATCATTTTTTGATCTCATTTGGATCAATAATAATCACTTAAAATAATATATTAATGTGTTGTAATATACCAAATATCACACTTCACACACTATTTATAAAGTTTACAGATTATTTGATGAGATATGTCTCATATTTACTCCTTCTGCACTTAAACCGTGACAGTAACGATTCCATGAGTTAATATGAAAAACAATAACATATCATATTTTTGTAAGTCCACGTGCATTGCAACATCAGGCTGCGTTATATATTACTAGTAATTACATAATTTCTGTACACGAAAGTTAACGAAATCTATATCATTGTTTCAAATGTATTGTCAATATGCAAAGGGTTGTTTGAATGACGATCCACCATTTACTCCTACGAACCAGGTAATGAAGCTATTGATTTTAAAACTTTGTAATAGTCCTGAAACCTTTCTCCAATGTATTAAGGACTCGTCTACCTCATCTGTCAATGTTTTAACCGTGTTTTAACATCTGTTATGGTAACGCCATAATAGCAGTAGATCCAGAAATAGTAGCAGTGCTTGCTACCTTTTCATTTTAACCTTTCACCTAGTGGCAGTTTTACTGCATATATTTTACTCAGTGTCATTCACAGTTCCTGGAACCTTTTGTTTCTATTTATGAAAAAGTGCCAAGTATGTGTGCCCTTTGATGCTTATAACTTTGCATGACCTTGCTCCTTTACAATATCTTCATTATTTGCTTGATATTGTTCAGTAAAGTTGAAAATAACGTCATGGTCCAGTCAAGAAGACCAGCATTGTTTAAACTTTTAATTATACAATTGTCATCTTCTTTTCATTCAGGTAAATTGATTGACCTATGAGCGTTTGTAAATTCATTGATTTGAGAATGTTTGGTAAAGCAATGACCAACATTCTCTATTTCTCTTTCCGCCTCTCTGCAATAGAATGAGCAATGCTGGTAAGCTAGAGGTATTTGTCTCTTTTCATTTCCATCCATTTACATGTATCTTCTATTTTATCTCGTATTCTTCTTCTTCCTAGTTTTTCATTTGCATTCCTCATTGATTTTCTAATGTGAGTTATTTTATGTACCAAATATTAAAATCATAAAGGAACATTTAACACAGATATAGAAGAACAGGTTTGGTCAACATCACGTAACTGAATTCATCTACTCTGTTTTTGCGCACCTAATGTTATAAACAGACACCATTTTACTGACACAGAGAAAATAATACCCAGCTTAATGTTAAAACATTTACAAAATATATCACGCCACCCGACGGAACAGTAAATATGGCCATTGACCAACACCAACGATTGACTAACAAACACCAAAACCTACAAGTCATCTTGCATTTGGAGTGACCAGAGCACGAAATATACTGAATATCACGACACGTTCTATCCAATATGCCACATGACTGATTGTTACCTACGTCTACTGACTAGCTGACTGATGTTGCTACATTTCCAATTCTAGCTCTATATACCAGTCTTTTTGTTCTCTTTCACATTGCCTCACCTGCTTGCTGCACTTTCCCCAAGCCTTCGCTAAGAGTCCTTTGTTCCCATTCCGGATTATTTTGCTCGGTTTCCTCTTTTGGTCTCACAATCTCTACTGATGTTCTCTGTCTCTGCAAGGATGACTTCTCGATTTAGCTCCCTGCTGATACGGACGAATATCATTTCACTCAAATCTTCTCTCGCAGGAAGGGGTAGCGAAGGTTGTTCCAGATGATGATGAGATCCAAGCTCCGTATCATACACATTGATTTATTTATAACATCGTCTGACACATTCATATCGTCTTCCTTCAGTCGACTATGAAAGCCAAACGCAGTACGTTATAGGTGAGAGTCACAATTCTGAAGTAATATACCCGAAAACTTTGATATATGGAAATAAAAATAATAACCCCTTACGCAATTAAAAGAATGACTGTTAGCGAGTAAATTAAAAGCACGTCAAGCATTTTTAAAAGTTAATAATCAACTAACACCCATTAACTCAATCATACCACAACGTAGAGATGGAGAGGAATGAGAAGGGCGGTCCCTAATCTTCATGAACATGTTAAATATGTCAATATAAAAATATATTAAATATAAACGATATCAAAAGACTAACAACCCCCAGAAGAAAGATTTGATATCAATTAATTCAAAACAGTGTTATTTTGACATCAATGAATACTTCGTTCATTGGCTAGAGATTATGGATTTAAATCATGATCGCTAACCTGTACTACTACATGGAATCCTAAAATTCAAAATGATCAACACTGGTCGTTGGGAAAATAAACGGTCACCAAATGTGTTCCTTGTCCATGACTCTTTTCTGCGTTGATTACAATAACTCGATCATTGTTAGATTTCCAATCAGGAAGTTCAAATGTGCCACATGGATATTTACTGGATTCCAGTAAACTGTTTCAAACTGCTGCTTGGATAATAATGTAGTTCCCAGTTATTCAATTTCAAAAGCAATTGTAAAACACGAATTCACACTTGATCAGTTCTTTTATAGTGTTTTCTCAGGGATATCGATGAGAGTGACGCCTGTGTACCCTGCTACGAAATAACTTATATGCCTTTCTTCTTTAAAGGATATATTGAGCTGTTAAACGGTCACTTGGGTTATTATACCACTCTTTCAAGATTTCCTATTATGGAATGGGATTCCATAGTTCTCTAAGATACCTTTGCGATGTTTTTTCTTCACGAATCTTCAATTGGTCCGGAGTTTGATTCTTCTGATCAAATATAGGCAATGCAGGAGTCTAAGTGTTTCTTTTGTGTTAACCACCCTGCCATTGGCGTTAGTGGCTGTGACTGATGTAGTTCCCGTACTGGATGGAAAACAACATCCATACGTTCGAACATATGATGGTTTTTTCATGGGTAAAACCTACCTTGTAGTCTGAATCATTATCCAGAAATAATACAGGGTCATATTACCAAGCAACGATTGTTTGCTGCTGGCGGAATTTCCATACGGAAGGAGGTTATTCAGGTAATAGCTGTAAATTTGAGTGCTCATTGTGATAATGATCTATTTGTTTTTCAAATAAAAATTCATATAACACAAACACGTCTACATTAAATTGTTGATAGGAGACACTCTAGCATTTGCACCTGAATTGGTGGTGGCTAATTTAATTAACTTTACTATCGGGTGCAAGCAACTATTATTCTGATAGATGTAGTCTTCGATGGATTGTTTCATTTAAGATTTAATGAAAGGTGTGTGTGTGTGTGTGTGTGTGTGTGTGTGTGTGTGTGTGTGTGTGTGATCTCAACTTGTCAGTCATATCGCTACGTTGTCTGCAGTATCGCTGTCGATGGTGATGTCCATCACTGGGATATCATGACACATACATGTTGCATGATGTCCCACCCAGTCACATTATCCTGAAACCAGACCGACCAGTCCGAACAATAATCTCTCAATGCTGAGCGCCAATCAAGGTAACTGTTAATACCATTTTATACGTCTTTGGTATGACTAAAGCCAAGTTCGAATCCGCGACCTCTCGCATCCCTAGCGGACTCTTTAACCACTACGCCATCGGAGCATTTAATGAACGGCAAAGTGATCAGATCAGATGAGTCATTGAATTATAGTTAGTGGGATTCTTGCATCATCATTATTGACTTGGGCATGAGAAACCAAATTGTGCCTTGGTACGTTCACAAGGTGTACGAATCTCTTCTCTTTCTCTAGCATTACCAAAATTGTGCTTATATCTAAAGGATCTTTGTTATTCCTTTATGTGTCGTTTCATCCCCGGAATAAATGTGTTATTCACCTCTTTCTGTAAGCATGCTTCTTTTGGAGCGGATAATGAAAAAAGTGAGTGAGCAGTAGTAAGAAGAGACTTACACGTGCTTTACACGCGAGTTGGTGGTTATTTTCCTGTCTGGACCGATCCATTTTATTCCACAGTGAGTAACGCTTGTTGACACCGTGTTGGTCGATGAATTCGTTTGGGTGGGCGGTTAATGTGGCATGCTTCTCAGAAAAATAATGAATGTTTGTAACATTACATTTCCTTGTGTGATCTCTACATGGTTTTCTCCGCTTACACCGCAAGAGTCTCTTAACACAGATTCCTATATATGACTCATAATGTTCACAAAACACTGATGTCATCCTTATAGTTCCTCATTGTTGTAGTCTGACATTTTTAGCAGATAGAGGTCAACAATTTCATGAGCATATTAAGGATAAATTCAAACTTTCCCCAAACTGCGTGGGCACTCATATGTCAATGATAATTTTTTTTTTTCATAAATATTATAAACCACTTTCTCTGCTTTGTTTCGGTAATTTATGGACAGCGGAGTCGACATTTTTCATAAATATTTGAATACCACTCATATAGCTTTTTGTGAAGACTAGTTAAGCGAACATGTGAAAATAGGTTTTGAGGAACTATCAACATAAATTTTAGACCAACTGGCTAAAGTTTAACAATGAGGATTAAATCCCAGCGACGTAAATTTTAGTTTGTGTTTATCCAATTGATCAATTTTCCTAATTTTATTAAAACTAGTACATATTTCTAATTATGTGTTCAAGAGCAAATGCTGGTCCTTATATTCGGTCAAACTTCAACTCTTCATAACGCTTAGTTTTCAATAAACAACGGGGTGCTGTTCAAGAGTCACTTGTTGAAGCAACATTATTCGGATGCAAAAACCCACACCTGTTCCCAGATTTAATATACGTAATTTATGGACACAGATTTAAGTATTTAATAAAGAGTGCTCAGTATTATTTTTAAGTTATACTGTTTATTGCAATATACAGCTAGTAACACTACAACTAAGAGCAGAAGATCTTAACCCCGATATTCAAGCAATCAAACGCTTTCCAATTTATTCGCACCCACCTAGATACCGACTTTAGAAATGAAAAATATAAAGCATATTAAGAACACAAGACTTTATCATTGTATTGATGAATTTATAATGTATAAGCTTCGTCGCCAAGACGTCTGTGTTTCAACACCCACTGGTGTAAGTGGAGAGGCTTTTGTGTATAATAATATTTATGGGAGAAATATTAGAATGTTATTCTGCGTTTATTTTATATTCTGAATAGTTACAAACTACACGACTTCGACACATGTAACACCATCTTTCGTTCAATATTCGAAGAATGTCCGAAGATAAAACTGTAGGTTTCCCACTCCATTAATCAGTTTTGGTCATATCCATCATTTCTTTCAATTTTCAGATTTACAACTCTCTGCATGGGAAGGTGATAAAGAAATTTTCTCTCTCTCTCTCTCTCTCTCTCTCTCTCTCTCTCTCTCTCTCTCTCTCTCTCTCTCTCTCTCTCTCACTCTCACTCTCTCTCTCTCTTTTCTTTTCCGTCCATTTAACTTTATCTTCTATTATCCAACGTCTTCTTCCTCTTCCTAGTTGTTCATTTGTATTCTTCATTAATCTTCTAATCTGAGTTGCTTTATGTAGCATTCATATAAGTACATTTACCACAGATATGTAGAATCAGGTTTAGTCAGCATCACGTAATGGAACCGATCTACTCTGTTATGACACACTCACGTCCTGGTCTATATTCAGATCACCAACAACATTTGAGCAGCATTTAAGATTATATAGTATATGTACCATTAATTCATTATATATAACATTCAAATTATAAATGATTATAATATATGTATCATTACTGAGTTATTTATAAATTTCAAATTATCAACGATTACTTCCCAAATAGGCACAAAGAATTATAATTTCATTATGTGTACTTACAGAATGATAAGAAAATGATAAGAAAAGAAGATACAATTTTAATAAAATCGATGTCTGAGGCAATACATTTAGATGCAATGAATTGTCAAGGATTGGCCTAAATGGAAAAGATATAACTCAATTTACGTATGACTATCGAAAGAGAAGGAAAATTAAAGGGTTAAACGAGTGAATGGGGCCAATCTCAGTAACTAAGTAATTAAATATCAGAAGCTATCGATATTATCAGGCAAGCGTCACGTCCTCACTTTCCCAAGAGAAAATGGGAAAGGCTTTGCCGCATACAGCCACGACAGCAATAAACAAATACATGGCATGTCCCACAGGTGGTTTAATGCCTTCTCCCCACGCTACGAAGGTGTCGGACAGTTCAGGAAATTTCCATCTCCAGTTCCTTGAAAGTGGCATTTTGTTGGGATTTACTTTGCTTTATCTCTTAATCTAGTGAATGTACGTGTAGCCTTGCTAGTGCACATAAAATTTAGACCGACATTAACGTTTGCTACCATAGTGGATACCATTCAGGTCTAGCTTTAAACGACACATGGGGTCATAATGAAAAATTGTAGGAATGCTACGCAGAGTCGCTTTTTGGGACAAATGGCTTTTAAGCGACACTTGGGTGGGTAATGAAAAAGAGTATGTTGGTACAAAAACTCGTGATTGGAGAAAGAGGGAGACATAAGGCTGAATTAATATCAAGCCGCACTAGAAGTATAGCCTGCTATATCGAACATATCTTATGGGACATAATTTTAAAAGCAGACACCATTTTCTGACCAGCACAATACATTTACTAAACCACAGAGGAACTGAATAACACCCACGCTTAATGTTTAACACCTACCAACCATCACCCATCAGGAATGAACAGTAAATATGGCTAATGACCAACACCAATCATTGACTAAAAACACCAACAACTACTATTCAACTTGAATTTGGAGTGACCAGAGTCCGAAATATAAAGAACATCATGTATATCTACTACCACATACGTTACCTGAAATGACTAATACCCCACATCTACTAACTGGCTGATGTTACAGCATCTTCAGTTCCAGATCTATATGTTAGTCTTATTGTTGTCTTTCACTTTACGTCTAGAGGTTTTACTGCATTCTGCCCAACATTCGCTCAGATGCCTCTATTCCCATTTCAGCTTCATTTGCTCTCTTTTCATCTTTTTTTTTCCAACAATCTCTACTGATTTTCTCGGTTTCTTTATCGATGACTTCTCGATTTAGCTCCTTGTTGATTAGGACGAAGATCATTTCCGTCAAAGGTTGCCTCTCGGCGATGGGGGTGGGGTGGGATAAGTGAATTTGTCCAGGGCATGATGTGGCCATCCTATCAAACACATTGCTTCACTTCCAACTTTAGCTAGCTAGCTAATCAATGTCGTCTTTGTTCAGTCGACGATCAATGCCAAAATTGGCCAATGCTTTGTATGTTAGAGGCGCAGTTGTGAAGGCAGAAAACGAGTAATGTAGTATGGGTTAAGAAAGTTACTACATATGAAAATGAATATCTAAAGTGACTAAATACTTCGAAAATTGTTTCGTGCAAATTACATCAATAAAACTGACGCCGCCCTTTGTTAAAATCTGCGGTTAGAAGAAACGTTTGGCTAAAACGGAAATATTTGACACGAAGGTTGTTACAAGGCGTGAAGTTGATCCTGTCGAATTGGAAATTTCACATAATTATGCAGACATTAGTACATTTAAGTGTTCGCCCAATCATTCCTCAAACGGACGCAGAGCGTATGCAACAAATATTTTCTAAAAATACCTAATGTATAACTCTTACCATCATGCTTTGTTCATGAAAGTCTGGAATCCTCTTCCACAAAGACAGGAGTTATGTTCATCAAAATGGTGACGCATGCAGCCTCATAACTCTCCTCTCCACAATTATGCATAAGGCTCAAACATGGTTATCTAAAAGGATCCTACATTGGAGAAAATATAAGGAACTCCTAAGAATTTATTTTTTACACCGAAACTACACAATATTCATTTGCTGCTATCTCTGACAGATTTAAGAACGGCTTTGACTCACTTGCATTGTCAGTTATTGATACAATAATGAATTGTGGAGAAATGATTGTCTAAATTTTAAAATGTCAGTACTTAATGGATGAGTCATTTTGATTGAAATCAAATATTGTGCCAATCTAGTCTCTAGTTGGTTTGGTCGTTCTATATTGAAAGAGGACGTATACAGGGGCATCCAATATTCTATTCTAGGACTCACTTATCATGTATGCAACGAGTTCAGCCATTGTGAAAAGAAGATAATATTACACAAGTAAATACAAATAATATAATAATAGGACTCATTTATCATGTATGCAACGAGTTCAGCCATTATGACAAGGAGAAAATATTAGACAAGTGAATACAAATAATACAAGCTTATGTATCAGTGTGTCGATGATGTATCATTTGTATCTCATGCCGCCTTTATTATGACAATATTCTAACATTAGTGGCCTTATTATAAGCATTAAAATAAACAACAAAAACCAAACCTAAACATAAGCAACAAAAAAACCCATCACAAAATATCTCAAAAGTTAGCTTAGTTTGGAAATAGAGCATGTAACCATAAGACATTGTGCGCAGATAATACATTTAATTGAGGTTGTACCGAGGTTGTTGTTTTTGGTGTGAAGTTTTTAACAAACTTTGAAAGACATTTTCCACATAATATATAGGACATTATGAACATGTTAATTCTGTGGAAACGGTAGTTTATAAAACTCCATTTGGAAAGATAATAGTGAGCAAAGTCTCCGATAAGGTTCTTGATGAACTCAATACTCCCTTTTCCAAATATTATTATCAAATCACAAAGTTTAAAATCTACAATTTTTGACCAAACACATAAAATGTTAAAATTTCACAACGTACGAGTTCCTAATTAATATTCCAGAAATATGAAACTAAACAAACGTTTGATATTTTGAATTATTAATAATAGCTCTTAACATTCGTATGTGGTGTGAGTTTTAGCCTCGGATGCGGAAGTTCGCGTGCTAAAACCCCGGCCGAGTCAAAACCAAAGACTGTTCAAAATGGTACTACAATCTACCTAGGCGCTCGATATTCAGGGGTTAGTGTTAGGACTGGATGGCCTGGTGTCAGGATAATGTGCGATATGTGCGACATGATGTCCCAATGTCAAATATCACTATAAACTGCCACACTGCAGACATCGTAGTGATATAACTGAAAAAGTGTTAAAGCTACGTTTTGAAATCCAAATCATATGCTCACACACTGACTATTCACACTCAAATGCTTCATTTATCTATTGTCCTTAATATTAAATTTCGCCTTCACAACAATTATTATTTCATGTTTTTTTTTTCCGTTTTGACTACATAATTAAACCTCCAGTATAATGTGCTTGCTATCCCTGCATATCAAAAATTATAAATCGATGTTATCATTTCAATTTTATTTAATTTAAATTCCTTGAAGGCTGCAAACTATCAACAGTGACTAATGTGTGCAATAGCTGGAAAAAATGAATATACTAAACTTAGTAAGACAGATATTGATGTTTTAAATAACTTTACATCCCCTTTATTTTTGGGATATGATTTATGGGATTAATTTTGACGAATCCACCTGCTCCTCTTCATTCACTGTTACATGTCCATCCCAAGATTGCTGCAGACAGTCTTTTCATTGTTCATTTCCTGCAGTTGTACACGTAAATAGACCAGTTGGTAAGTGTGTCATGTGATAATGACATAGCTGACATGCAATGGCCCAGATTAGACAGTGCTTATTGGATTGATACCTGATGCGTTGGTGAATAATGGTTCGACAATGTTTTATTAACTCTTGTTTGCTTTTGATTTTGTGTTTGTTCTTTTAGTTTGGTCACAAATACGAGTTTCAATCATTGCTTCATACTCTGAGACTCTACCTGCGGTCATAGATGCTTAGCATTATTCATTCAAATGTATATGGGAATTGTCTTGATATCAGTTACTACTTTGTGGTTGCTTTTTGTGAGTGTGTGTCTCTTAAAGACATCCATAACTCGTAATATGTTCCCTATGAGTCATTGAAGATACAATAGCTGGAATAATCTCCTCTCTTCCTTGTCAATGCTGCGTGAACTTTATCTATTTTTGTTCACAATGTATAGCTATTTTTCACTATACCTAACTGACATCGTTTTCGCATACAAGCATAAATACAACTGTACAGATAAATTGTTTTCAATTATTCCTTCTTAAAGCAAATTAGCATTGCTCAACGTTTTACTTTCTAAATTCATTATAACAGTCAATTACGTCAATGATTCATTAATTTCTTAAATTTACGGGTAATCTTTCTTCTTTAAGCAATTTCCACTCGAGACGATAATCGCAAAAATCTAAGCACTTTCAAATTGGATTTATTTTAACATCCTTATCATAGATCTTTTAGTGATGCATTAATGCTTGCCATAATAGCATTTCTGTGAATGAAAATCGTTTTTGTTTTCACCACACTGCTATACATCTGTCTTTGGATCGCTAGTTCTCAATAACCGCTGAGAAATTATTACCTGTTATTATTAAGTTTATTTTAAGCTTATGAATAAAGGTTTGTTATTGAAAAATCATGTGTTTGTCGCAAGTTGCTGGAGGATCTGAAAGACGAACTGCAATGATATATGTCCTGTCATTATTTTGTATATCCATGCAATTATTGTCATTCCTATCTTTTAGAGTTTCTTAAGCATACCATGACTAAGTTTTTAAAAATCTGACCAAATAAAAATGAGAAGTTATGAAACCTTAAAACATTCAGACGTAATTTTGCGTGGATACTTTTGACGAATTTACACCACACAGACATCGATATGTTTCCCGATT
>JAECUM010014111.1:0-60334 GCA_016617855.1 Megalonaias nervosa | reverse complement strand
TTTTGAGGACAAGATATTGTCTGATAATTGCATATGCGACTACGAAATTTATCAACATTAATTTTTGGAGTGATTTTCGTCCAAGAAAGGTAATTTGAATAAAAGTATTTACTCTAAGCCATAATTATTCGTATTGTTTTGTGAACATTTTCTCGACTTCATTGTAATAATTTCGCAATGACAATTGTCTAGAGCGTTGGAGTGATGGAAATGGAACATTATGTTCTTCACCTATGTCGTAATAAGAACCAATCCCTACACCAAATGTTGTTCGATTGACTTCCTCAAAAAACTTTTCTCGTTCATCATCGCTAAGATTACTAATTTCATTGTCAAAATCTTTGATTATCGCTAGAGATACGTGAACAATAATCGGATCAAATTCTGGGTTTTTTTAACTCATCATTGGTAGAAGTGCGTTCGAGTATGCTTTTATAATTAACTCCGTATCCGGCATCATTTTAACAACTTTAACTAGGGTTTCCTTGTCGTGGTAGTACATGGCGAGATGTTTAAAAATTTTTCGTTTTGAAAAGCTATTGTATAACTTCTTGTTCCTTTTTATTCCTATTATCTTAGATTCCTTTAGTTTGTCGAGGTCATCATGGCTATTGTTTACTCGTTCTTTTACCTTCACTACTTCACCATAAGTCTGATTTTATTATCAAATCTAGATTTTCAGAATTAAACTCGAGCAATATTTTATTTTAGTAGGATTTCAATTTATTTATATTCTTCTAGACTTTCATCAGGATGACAGTATCTACTTATAATATCAAAGTCTTTTATTGCTTCAAGTAGTTGTGGTCCTCACATATGCATAACAAGAATAATTTTTGTTTTCTTCTTCTGACAATGGAGAGTTTATCATTAGAATTAAAAAATTTCCTAGTATTTATCACACGTGCTGAAAGCGATTTGTCCCAAACATCTATTTTGGATTTAAAAATATTACCATAAAATTCTCTCGCAATGATTACAATTGGTAGTGACATTTATTTTATAACGTTAGATTAAATCTGATCATCAAGTGTGTATACTTGAAATGCTGTCAGTCCTGGAAACGGATGTTCAGCAGCGATAACATAAAGTCGGAAATTCAAATACTTGTTAACAGTATTTGCGGTTGGAACCGTAAAATATTGTGTTGTTGAAATATACGTGTCTGTTGTACTGTATAATATTACCCAGTCGATATCATTGTTTGATCCTTCCAATTGCCAATTATAAATCGACCAACACTGGAGTTAAATCGACCTCGCAAGTGAAATTGCCAAATAGCAACGTCAATGGGACATTTAATTTTAATCCAAAGTTTTCAACTTCTCCGTTAGTAGTCCATTCTTGTCTATCAGAGAAAGCGTAATGAGGGTAATTTTCAGGATAATATGATGATGATCTTACCTCAAACCCAACTCGGTTATCAGTTGCCTTAAAAAGTGTTGGAATATATCCAATATTGTTTTTGGTTCGTTTTATACCACCACCAGATACACTGTCAATATACGCTTTATTTGTTAGATCATTATGGTTAACTGGAACATATGTTGTTGTTATTTGTTTGTCTCTCATATTTAAGTTACCTGATATTGGTCCACCGGATCGTTTAAAATACGGGGTGAGTTCTTATTTTAACTGAGCGTAACTAATAGCATCAGCCTCATTAGCTGGTGGTGAGGTTCTCGGTAATCCAGTTATTTTTGAGTTATTGCTCATTACAAGGTTACCTGTCATTGTGTCGCCGGCCTTGTTAAGTTTGTTATCGTCAACGGATTTTAGTTGCATATAACTCACCGCTTGTGTGCTATTAACATTTGCTGGTGGATACTCGGTTTCCAACCCAATAATTTTTTTACTTGACATGTAATATTACCTGTAACGGTTCCACCAGTTTTATAAAGCTTGTTTTTATCAACATACTTCAACTGTAAATAACTTACCGCTTGGGTTTGATCTAAGTTTTTTGGAGGTTATGCGGTTTCCAAGCCTACAACCTTTTTTCCTGACATATCCAAGTTACCGCTTAAAATTCCTCCTGTCAATGATAGTTTATTATTGTCGACGGATGTTAGTTGTGCATAACTAACAGCTTGTGTATCAACAACTTTTGTTGGCGGATAATTTGTTTCTAAACCTAGAACTCGCTGATTCGACATAAACAAGTTTCCTGTCATTGTGACGCAGGCTTTTTTGCCTAGCGATGATGTATCAGTTATTATTGGTTTGTCGGCGGAAACAGATCCTGTAAGTGCTGTTCCAAACTTTGTGTAATAGGTCATATTATGTAAATTATATAACATAAAATTGTATAACAACAATGGCGAAGCCAACGATATTAAATTTTGATACCGAACGATTAATCAAACATAAACATAATAACGAACTTCCAGATTGTCATTATCTCATTGTTGGTCGTACAGGCTCTAGTAAAACAAATCTTTTGCTAAATCTCTTACTCAACGATAACTTTAACTGCGATAAGGTATACTTTTACACAATTAATCCACAACAAGACAAATACGACTTATTACGCGAATACAACGATAAACTTCGTGATGAGCTTGACGCTGGCGATGAAATATTTTTAATACAACAACCAGAAGAATTAATCCCTGTCAACGAACTTGATTCGTCCGAACACAAAATAATTGTGTTTGACGATATTCCACTAAACAAAGAGGAGATGAACAAAATTAAGTCGTATTTTTCATTATCGCGTAACAAAAAATGTAATTCGATTTATCTTGCGCAAGGCTTTTACAATGTTGACAAATTTATTAGGCGAAATACGGGATGTTTTATATTATTTCCAGGGCTAGATAATGTTGATGTGAGAAATATTACAAACGAGCAATGTGGTGACGTAACGAAAGATAAATGTATTGAATTATATCATCAAGCGACCAAAGACAAATACAATTTCTTTTTATTTAACAAACTAGCGCGTGATCCGGATAAAATATTTCGTTGTTGTATTGACACGTATCTATAACAACTTTTATATCGCATATAAAAATAAATAATGGATTATCATCAAAAAAATGAATTACTAAAAACACTTGCAGCATCTCAAGTTGCTTTTAAGAAAAGGGTGAAAGAAGCTCGTCGGGGACAAGTCAAAGCAGAAGAAACAGCCGCTAAATTTTTTAAACCTGTTACCGAAGCAGTACTTGGCAAACAACCAGAAATATCAGCATTATCTACAGCGGAACTAAAAAAGTGCAAGAAAAAGGTTTGTTAGGGCAGTTAAAAGAACAACAAGAAACACAGGCGGAGGAAACAATTAAAAAATTGCTGAAACAAGGAAGAAAAAAGTAAAATACAGGATGTAATTGGTTACATTAACAGACAAAAAGATGTTAATATACCTACCGAACGTGTGAGAGAATTTGCTGAAATAATTACGAAAAAAGATTTTGAAAAATAACAAGTGTAGCGAAGGAAGATATTACTGATATTGAATTTAAAGCTTTTATCGAGTTTTATGTTAAACAATTAGAGCTTGATGATATTCAAAACATAAGAAAATGGTCAGAGGATGATTATACAAAGTTTACTAAAGCATTAAGTCGTATTATTAAAGGAGGAAACACCCCTTATCACATTTTAGGATATGACTATGAAGTAGATCCGTATTTGTTGAAAACGTTTGGTAAAATGCATAGTGGAGTAATTGCATCAGTTGTACTTGATACTGCAAAACAATATCGAGCTCGTAAAGACCCGTATAGACACATTTTTTACGCAATGCTTAGACGATTTGAAAAAACCGTAACAAAAATTTAGTTGATGAAAAACTCGGTTTTGGTGTTAAAGTTTTTACATGAAACGTCGAACTGGTTGACCGACTTATCTTATTAATATCATCAAAAGAAGCAGGTAATACAGGTACAGAAATCGACAGCGAGATCATAGATATATTAGATAATCTTAGATCGAGTGGATTACTAACATCATCTGAATACGAAATTTTACATGGCGATCTTATATAAATGTCAACAACGCTATTACTTGACTCGTCACAAACAACGAGTGACATCGCAAACTTTTCTGTCTACTATAATCCACCAATAGTACTAGATCCCGGCAGCCAATACGAAATTGGATTATTTTCCGCTACGATGTGGTATTCTATGGCAAATGTAAAAACAAAAGTCAATGACGACTTAACACTTAATTCTGATGCTTGGGTGTCAGTCAAAATACCATAAGGAGCATATAATATAACTGATCTCAACAAAACGGTAAGAGAGCTGATAACAAAATACACTCCCTCAGACAATTTTGAATTAACTCCAAACTATAATACGCTACGAACCAGAATAACATTAAAAAATAATTTGATTATCGATTTTTCACCAGCGACTAGTATCGCATCGTTGCTAGGATTTAATCGTCGACAGTATGGCAGTGTTGCAGAACAAAGTATATCGTATGACGAAGATCTTCCAGTTAACATAACAGAAGCAAATACAATATTGATCAATTGTTTTATTGCATTAGGGTCTTACTCAGCCAAGGGAAGTCGCGGGCAAACAATCTATAGTTTTTCACCAGATGTTCCGCCAGGTTCACTGATGCAAATTACTCCTCGACAAATAATATACTATCCGATTACTCCTGAAAATCAAATAACCAACATAACAATGCAACTAACAGATCAATCAGGACGACAAATAGATCTTAACAATGAAATTGTCACGTATTATTTGCACCTAGGCGTTGCGTAGGCGCAACAACCTAGTTGTCGACGTAAATTTTGTAAACTTAATTTAATAACAAGATGAGACAAAAAAAAGTTTATCGAAGAACTATTGTAGGTGGATTTTTTGGAAATATATTTACAAAGGTGATCGAGAATTTCCCAGGAATTGCACTTAAAGTAGCACCAATTGCTCTTGATTCCAGCAAAGCTTTTGCGAAGGGAGCAGCTAGGGCAGCAGGCAGTGCAGTAGGACAAAAATTAATTAAGAGCGCAACACCTACGATGTCGGAAATAAAACGAGCAATATCAGATATTGCACCAACAGCGGAAACAGAACGAGCTATGATAGCTACAACGAAAAAAATTACTGTCACCACGAGGTGAGGAGGTGGTACGTAAGCTAGTAAACAAAACAAAACGAAAATTAGATTTGCCTCAGATTTAGCAAATTCGTGCCCAACGTGTGAAACACGTCGCAATTTTGTGTGGCGATTATTAACAAAAAATTTTAAAAATTATCTTGATTTTGTTGAGGAATATGATACTGACAATACAGCAACAGAATTCGAGTATATTGAATACCTCGACGAGAACTCAAACGAACCAAATAATGCTGGTCCAAGAAAATTTAGCACCAGAGACGAAGATGTGTTTTTGCTGCCTCACAAGGCTATGCTAGAAGTTCGTGGTAGGATATTAACAGCAGCTGATGGTGATATTGTAGCTGGTGCAGAAATTGCGCTAGTAAATAATGGCTGGAGTTTGTTTAAAGGTGCACGATATCAACTAGAAAGTCAAACAGTGGAGGATATTAATGATTGGTTACCAGTTGCAAGTACAATATTAAATATTATTTCATTCAGCGAAGATTATTCGAGATCAATTGCAACAAATATGATGTGGTTCAAAGATACAGGAGAAGGACAAGCTGTTGGAAGTGAGTTTATTTTAGGCGGTGTTTTTGCACATGGCGCTGACGCTGCCGCAGATGTTGTGATAGTTAGAAATTTTCTTATAGCAAATGCTGGAATCCTTGGAATAGCCGCACCAGCTGCAGCTGGGAACGCAGACGCCACAAGAAATTCGTTGACAGAAGCATGCAACAACTTTGGTATAACACTATTAGGTGCAATTGCTGATGGAGTAGCCATGTTAGATTTAGTCAACAAGACTTTTGTTTAATATACGAAACGGAAAATATAACGAGGGATATATCAAGCGAAAATTTCTTGCAGCAAGATCACAACAAATAACAATGATGTTGCCGTTAAGCACAATATTTAGATTTTGTCGCGACTATCATAAGGTATTTCCAGGGTTGAAACACACGCTTATTTTAGATCGGGCAGACCAAAATAATTGTCTTATTCAAGCTGGTGGAGCTGATCACAAATTTGAGATTAGAAAATTAGCGCTGTAGATGCCTCGGATTGTTTCGTCGGTGGCTAGGTTAGCAGAACTTAACACAACGTTAGAGGCATTTACAAAATAGATTATTTTCTTCAGCATAAAATATATCAAACAAGTGTTCTTCCTAACGCAATCGATTACACATGGCGTTACTTCGAGCGAACAATTACCAAGGCATGTATTCGTTGTCTTTCAAAAAATATCAGGACTTTGACAGCGGATCACAGATTAACATTGAAGAATTTCGAAATCTTTATCCGATCTTTTTCTTTGACGTATCAAACACTACGATTGAATGATTAATTCAACCGCAGAAGTAGAAGTAACTTGGACGCTTGGAGGAGTTTCAGATGATCCTTTAAACGTATTTGCGCTTGTGTCTAGCGATCGATTCTTGACGATTGGCTCAGTCAAATGTAGAATGACTGTCCAAGTTTAATCTAACAACCTTGATCTAATCAAGGAAAATGAAAACGGAATACACAGCTAGAGAAATATACCTTACGTCCGGTCAAATTAAAAAATTATCAGCGGCGGTTGCTAAACGTAATTCTGTCTTTGTAAAAGTAAAGTTTCCAAAGACGGGAGCGTCCGCAGTGAAAGTAATGTTAACTCAAAACCAAATCAATAAATTCGATCAGGGAAAACCCTTTATCCTTAGGTTATCCGTTGCACATGTAACAGCGATGGCAAAACACGGCTAATTTTTTGGACCAGCACTTTCTGTAATTTTACCAAAGATTCTTCCTGTGCTGGGAACACTGGGACTAGCAGCAGCGTCAGGGGCAGTATCTGGAGCAACTAAAACGGCGGTATCCGGCGTTGGAATAAAACAAATTTTATATAATAATAAATAATATAATGCCAGCTAAAAAAAAATCGCCAGCGACAAAATCATCAGCGAAGAAATCACCAGCGACAAAATCTAAAAAAAGGAAGTCGCCAGCGAAAAAATCGCCAAGAAAAACAAAACAAGGTGGAATTATTCCTTTCGCTCCGCTGCTAGCGGGGTTAGAAGGCAGTCGAATTCCAAATCTGCTAGGGATAGGGCATGGATTGAATCTACCAGGCACCAGACACCAGTGACAAAGTCGACGGCTTTGCCGTTGCCGTTGATTAATTTCGAAATTAGGTCGAGATTGAATGACTTTGTCGGATTTCGTGGAGTGTATTCTAAAGACGAATTAAATAATGTACCAGCAGGTGGTTCGTGTGTTGTAAATATACAAAACTTCGATGATGGATCCGGCACTCATTGGGTTGCTGTTTACAATAATAATTTTTTTGATTCGTTCGGACTTCCTCCGAGTGATCTTATAAAAAATATATTTTTAAAAAATTTTAAAAATAAATTACTCGTCTAATCAACTACAGCTGGTTGGATCATCTGCTTGTGGTTATTATTGTATTATGTTCATTCGACAGATGTCCCAGCCGAGACTCGGAGAGTCCAAATTTAATTTTTTAAAATTTATTTTACAGTTAGACTCCGTTGCCGGACACGCAAATGATAAGATTGCAATTAATTTTATCTTAACTAAGGAATATGTCAACATACTGTCTCAAATGTAAAACTAAAACAGCGAACACCGACGAGACAACGGAAAAAGCTAAAAATAATAGAACGATGTTAAAAAGCATTTGAACTGTTTGCGGTAGAAAGAAAAGTATATTTCTTAAATCGACAACTGGAGCTGGAATGTGCCCTGACAAGGTTATTTTAGTAGATGATTAATTGACGAAGGTAAATATTTTTGTCGACGATTAAAAGATAAAATGAAATGTAATTGTAATTGTGATAAAGATCTTTGTATAGAACAAGATAAAATTGTTACATACTGTCAGTCATACAATCGACGTGAAGTAATTGGCAGCGGCATTGACATCCACAAATTTATTAGAAAATTACCAAGGCCGAGGACTGGTTGGACATTGCCTGGCCATAAATATACTGGGCCGTACAATCCACTACACGAACAGTTAGACGAAAACGATAATCCATTACCAGGACAAGAACCTTATAATCAAGTCGATGCAATAGCAATGCGTCATGATATTTGTTATCGTGATATAGAACGTCCTGATAAAACTCTATCAAAATCAGGCTGTGATAAGGTAATGCTAGACGAACTTAAAGAAATGAAACCTGTAAATATACGAGAACGATTTGAAAGAAGGTTAGTTTAAACAATGATAGGAACAAACTATAAGTTAGGACTCAGAGAGTCTGGTCTTGGAAAAGAATTGTATGATGATCTGACATCAGAGCTACATAAACCTAAAGAGAAGTTCCACTACGTAAGGTTGTCGCAAATGCCGTTGGCGATATCTGGGCGATAGATTTAGTTGATGTGTCAAATCTTGCTAAATTTAACGTTGGCGCTGATGGCGCTCCAAAGAAATATCTTTTAACGTCATAGATATTTTTAGTAAATACGCGTTTAGTGTACCCGTTTCAGATAAAACAGGAACATTGATAACTGATGCACTAAAACAAATAATAACAAAGTACAGAAAGAAGGCCGAATAAGGCCTGGACTGATCACGGAGCGTAGTTTTTTTAATAAAAAATTTGAGCAATTTTTGGAACAAAATAACATAAAAAAATATGTTACAGTAAATAAGGGAAAGAGCGTTGTCGTTGAAAGATTTAATCGTATACTAAACGAGCTGATATATAAACATTTGACAGCTAAAAACACAAACAGATATATTGATGATCTTTCACAAATTATTAAGAAATATAATAAAACGAAACAGATCCATTTCGCTAGGCGAAAGTAAAATGTCACCAAATGACGCAATTAAAAATCCGATTCTTGCAAATGAAAACATGTACCGCAGACATAAATTTAAAATTGGTGAACGAGTTATAATTTCTCTGAAGAAAAAAATATTTGAGAAAGGATTTACCCCAAACTGGACTGAAGAAGTATTTGTTGTTGATAAAGTTTTACTGACAATACCTGTAACATATGCGCTGAAGGATTTATTAGGTGAGCCAATAACTGGTAGTTTTTACGAGCAAGAACTGCAGAAAACTGAGCAAGATATATTTGTTATGAAAAAGTTATTAGGAAAAGCGGCAACAAAAGCCTTGTCAAATGGCGCCGATACAGCGATAAATTTAACAGCTGGGTTCCAACTAAGTCGATAAAATAATAATATTGTTATAAATTTCCTCGTACTTACGTTTAACAGATTTACATTTTACTGGTTTACATAATGATATTAGATATTGTCTGCGATCGTCAGAGATCATCATTAGGTTAAAAATCTTGACAAATATAAAGTCTAATTTTATATTTTTCTGTCGGCCCGGGATTCTAATGTTTAAAAAAGGTTTAATCAGTGGCCAAAAAGACTGATTTTCATCTACTGAAAAATTAAATTTCGGGATTTTCTTTGTGATATGATATTTAACATCATATCGTCCAGTTGTCGGTCTGCTGTATTTTTTTTTATCAACCAGATCAACAATTTCGTCTTGTTCGTCGTCGTTGTTAAATAGAATATCGTTTTCTGTATAAACAACAGACTCACATTTTTTATATCACCAGAGACAGCATCGTCTGCTGTAGAATTATCATCCGCGATTATATCAGCAAGTCGTTTCATCAAGTCCATATTATAATATATTTTTATCTAATTTATTATTATAAATGACTAACGAGATAAAGTATCATCAAAAAGTTGATATATTAAATTACAGAGAATTAGCCGAAGCAGTGCTAAAATGTTTGTCGGGATATAGTTCTTATTCTGTCAGAAAAAAATATACTTAATGAAAGCGCAGTAATAACGCTGAGGTTTGATAGAGATGATGTTATTGCGTTTGCTCACAACTGCCTAACTAAAAACGAGCTGGAAAATATAATTAATTTTCGTACTTGAAGATGATTCTGTCAAATGTCGACATTGACGTCGCTGATGTTGTTCTGCTATCTGCAACTCTCTTGACCGTTGGTGAATTTATCTTATAATTTCGGGCAGCAGCTGTTATTGAAGGAAATTCTAGTTCCTCGCCTGTACTAATGTTGTATGATATTATAGGTTTAGCAGAACATCTGAAATTACTACCACTCCTGGTCCTCGTCTGCTATTTTCTTTAGGTGTGACAAGTTCGAGGTTTTCTAGACAATTGTCTGTTTTAACACGGTTGGCTTGGTCTATCATTAAACCATCGGGTATAGGTCTGTTAAAAGTTTCGTAAACAAATCTGTGGCTATAATAACCAACTTAATCTGTTTGTATTCCTCTGACGTTTTTTCTAAGATAACCATCATTTTTCAAATTACCTAATATTCTTCTTGTTTTTTTTTTCTTCGAATAATTCCTCGATCATTAGCCTCATAAAGATCAAATACAGGATTAGGTTGAAATTCTTCTTGTAATGACAAATTTTCAATATTATCATCAGTAATTGCATCATTAACATGATATACTCGTTGTCCTTCTTCAATTTCATCACAAAACAGCTTGTAAATAGTCTTTCTAAACATTTCTACTCGCTCGGTATTTCCTTCCGATTTTACGCTAATTTTATAACCCGCTGGTGTTAATTTACCAAACGGTTTTCCGTACCTGACATGAATCACTGAACCTAACATATTCCCTGCATACAAGATGTACTTGGGATGGACATGATATTCTTCCTGTTCCTCTGCCGTCAGTCTTATGTAACTCAGATTTTGTGTCATTATATTATAAGCATTTTTGTTTATATCTCTAATTGATTTTTCAACTATCAGTATCAATTAAATATATAAAATGTTATATAACAATGCTGAAATTGCGAGATATAGCCAAAAAGAGCCTTATAGGAGAACCTACAAAAATAGCTACTGCTTTTGCAGGATTTGATAACTGTTATAAATTTGATAATCAAAATATTTTAGCAAATTTTAACTCTACAAATTTGTTTCTCCTCTTACATCCGACTGTAACGCGAGAACTTGCAGTACATAAAAGTATCAAACTAATAGTACAGTGTCATGTTATTTTATCAAAGTTACATAATACAGATCTCAGCAACGAGAATGCCGAACCATATTTAACAGCTAAATCACAAAAAATATTAGCTGGAACAAATATTTCCTCAGTCTCCAATGAAATACATCAGGAAATAAATAAAAAATTAGAAGAATTTACTGCATCAGGATCAGGTTGGAAATTTGAGGTGATGGAGGAAATGTTATTTCACACAGCAAAATATAACGTACTTCGCGGCAGTTCTTATGTTGATCTTCCTCAAAAGATTAAAAACAAAACATGTTGCATAAACGTAAAAAATACTGATAATAAATGTTTCAAATGGGCTATTCTTTCTTCGATATTTTCAGTAGAAAAAATGCTGATCGCTCGACATATATATTAGTCACGTATAAAAAATAAATCTAGTTGGGATAACTTTTCCAGTTGCAGAAAATACCAAAATTTTGAGAAACAAAATCTTATTTCAGTTAATGTGCTTGGTCTTGACGACCACGAAAATGTTTATCCCAGATATGTCTCAGAAAAAGCTACACAAAACGCAATAAATTTGCTGTTCTATAAAGGACATTATGTTTGGATCAAAAACTTTAATGGGTTGGTTGGCAGACAATATAGCAAAAATAAAAATAAGAAATATTTCTGCTACCGTTGTTTACAAGGTTTGTCTGGTGATGAAAAACTGCAAGATCATGTTAAATACTGCGTTAATGTTCAAAAAATAACAATGCCAACAGAAAAAGAAAAAGTTTTAAAATTAAAAAATTATGATCATAAATTAAGTATTCTGTTCGTTATTTATGCTGACTTTGAGTGTTTACTTGTCCCTGTGGAAGGTGTAGAAAATGATCCAAATAAATCAAGCACCAGAAAAATACAACAACATGTTCCCTGTGGAGCAGCTTATAAAATAGTTTGTTGCCCCAACGACAGATTTTCAAGTCCAATAAAATTATGTCCAGGTAAAAATCCTGCCGTGTTGTTACTAAGAAAATTAATAGATGATGTTAATAAAATCATCGACAAAATATCTAAAACAGCTCCAATAAAAATAACACCAAAACAACTTGATTTCGACGAGGCAGTTAATTGTCACATCTGCGAGAAACCCTGTTCAGGTGACAAGGTGCGCGATCACTGTCATTTAAGCGGTCCATATCGTGGAGCAGCACATAATGATTGTAATTTAAAATTTCATGCGCCAGATTTTATTCCTGTCGTTTTACATAATTTCCGTGGTTATGATAGTCATGTCATCGTCGAAGCTTTTGGTGATGAGGAAATTAAATCTAAACCAAAATTAAATAATGTAATAAAATGTATTCCAAGCAATTTTGAAAAGTATATGTCAGTTACGTTCGGCAAATTACGTTTCATCCACAGTCTGCAATTTATGGCAGCGCCGCTGGATGAGCTTGTAAACAGCGCTGCAAGCGATGGTAATAATTTTAGTAATCTACGAAGTTGTTTTTGTGGGGATTATACCTACCTGACAAAAAATGGTGTCTTTCCGTACGAGTACCTCGACGACAGGAGCAGATTTATTGAAACTTCTCTGCCCGACAAAGATAAATTATACTTGCAGCTAAAAAGGCGAAGGTACGTCCAACAACGAGTACAAATACGCACAAGAAACTTGGAATAAATTTTTGGTTGTAAGACACTTGGTGATTATCATGATTTGTATTTGAAAACAAATGTATTATTACTCGCTGATGTTTTCGAGGGTTTTCGTCGAGTTAGTCATGAAAATTATGGATTAGATCCGTGTTGGTATTATTCTGCGCCAGGATTGTCATGGGATGCTCTGCTAAAAAACAAGTAAAATAGAATTGGATCTCTTAACTGATGTTGATATGTTTAATTTTATTGAAAAAGGGATTCGCGGCTGAATTAGCGTTATAGCAAATAAATATGCGGAAGCTAACATTAAGTACTTAAATAATTATGATAAAAATTTACCGTCAAATTATATTATTTATCTAAATTCTAATAATTTGTATGGTTATGCAATGTCAGAGCCAATGCCGTGCAGTGGATTTCATTGGATAACTCCAGATCAATTTCTTAGCGAAAGTGAGAAAAATCCCCATAAAAATAAATAATGAGTTTTCCGATGTCACTTATTTTGTTCATCTCGATTATCCTAGTTCGTTACATGATCTACATAACGACTATCCGTTTTGTGCAAAGTCAATGATGATCGATTATAGTTTATTATCATCTGATCAACAGGCAATGACAACATCAAAAAATTTGATCGTTAATAAGCTAGTTCCAAATCTGTTAAATAAAAGAAATTATGTGAAAATACATTACAAAAATTTAAAACAAGCAGTAGATGCTGGACTAGTTCTTAGAAAGGTTCATCGCGTGCTAAAATTTAATTAGTCTCGTTGGATGGCGGATTATCTTGATTTAAATACCAAACGTCGTGCTATTGCTAAGACCGACTTTGAGAAAAACTTTTTCAAGCTGATGAACAATTCAGTCTTTGGTAAAACTATGGAAAATATCAGAAAGCGAGTAAACATTGAAATTGTAAATGATGTAAATCACAGA
Organism: Megalonaias nervosa; assembly: GCA_016617855.1. Lineage (NCBI taxonomy): Eukaryota > Metazoa > Mollusca > Bivalvia > Unionida > Unionidae > Megalonaias > Megalonaias nervosa. The sequence continues at coordinate 46,665 of JAECUM010014111.1, read as the reverse complement.
AATAAATTAGTCAACAATGACGGTTTTGTCAGCATGAAAATATTTAATAAAAATCTTGTTGCAATACAGCGACGAAAGACAAATTTAAAGTTAAATAAACCGATTTATATTGATGCAGCTGTACTTCACATATCAAAATGGCTAATGTACAACTTTCACTATAACTTTACAAAGATAGTTTGGCCAGATTCGGAGTTGCTATTTACTGATACGGATTCACTTGTTTATAACATAAAATGTGAGAATGTTTATCAAAATATTTATAACCATAAGGAGTTATTTGATTTATCGGATTATCCAGCAAATAGTGGATTTCATGATCCAACTAACAAGAAAATCATCGGCATGATGAAAGATGAATTTATGTTTGCGCCAGTTAGGGAATTTGTTGGATTAAGAAGTAAAACTTACGCTGTAATTTTTGATGACAATCAACTGACAAAAAAGCTAAAAGTATTCCTCGCGGATATGTAAAAAAGTGTATGAAATTTGACGATTTTAAAGTAGCACTAAACAATAATGTCAGTTTTATTAAAACAAATGTTATCAGAACAAATCGTCATAAACTTGAAACAGATACAATTATAAAACGTGGACTAAGTAATTTTGATGACAAACGATATTGCAAGGACGGAATTAATACGCGCGTTCGGACACTATGCCAGTATTGAAGGTGATATATTCGATGTCATCTTTAATTAATTTTGTCTAAACTTTAGAAATAATGTTCGAAGATTTTAACTTTAACGATATTGTCGTTGCCGCTGGAGTTAGTAGGAAAATTAAAAAAATAATGGTTAATGGCCAGCAATTGTCATTTGAATTTAATAATGAAATTTCAGGTATTTGTTTTAGTAAATTTGATAGAATTAAACTCTAGCTTATTAAATCAAATAACAGCAGATATTTTGATTATCTTGAAAAGTTACAAGATGAACTTATGTTAAAGTATGATAATCTTCATAATTCGATCAGTCAAGAAAAATATATCAAAATAAATATTGACTTAAACTGGTCGAAGGTTTTTGCAACATGTAAGTATTTATCAACAGGATAGTAATGAGAGAGCTATTTGAATGTCATGGAAAAGTAAGCAGAAATGTTAAATTTTATTTATATAAGCACGATGATGAATTATTTCTGATAGCTACTGTCGATATATTAATAATTGGTGATGAAATTCTTTAAAAAAATAAGAAAGGACTTACCTGCTCACATACAGATCCACTTGCTGAATGAACACGGAGAATAATTTTGCCTGCCTTTAATAGCGTTATTCTGGAATTTCCATTACGTACATTCTAGAATGTTTTTTTGGAATTTCCATTACGTAAGTTTTAGAATGTTTTTTGGAATTTCCATTACGTACTTTTTAGAACAGCTGGGAAAATGAAACCAAGTTTCTGTAATATGATACATTTCCCTGATCGATAAATTATTAGCCGTCGTCTCGTCTATAGTATCTGAGGCAGATGTCACTTGGATAAGGAATAGGTGGTGGGTTGGGGTCTCTAAGATAGGGAATTTATACTTGTTTTTTTTGGGGGGGAGAGGGGTCTCTGAGCTAAAAACCTCATATTCTTTTACTACTGTACTTACTATGAATACAATACACCCTTGATTGGTCAAGATCAAGTGTTATTTTTGTGTTTTTTCTCTTGTCTGATAGGATCATGAAAAGTATTGATTTTTTTCTTATAATATTTTTGTAAGATCATCAAGCAGTTTGAAATATTGACTTTTATCTGTCCTGACAAGTGAAAGTTTTTTAAACTTTCAAATCCACCATTGAAACATACACCTAATACTTCATCGGTAAGTGTGACAGTAAGTGGTTTGTTGTTTACGATTATTTGTTTTATTCTACTAATTTTATTTTCTGTTATTGTTAACGTTTCCATTGTAATATTTATTATTTTTTGATAAAATTTAGACTTGTTTGTAAAGAGAAGCACTGCTAGCTCTCATAACACAATCGACCTGATATTTTTGTTTTAGATTTTTTTTTATCGTACTTACTCACCCGTCTTGGCAAACTATCCGTAAACATACTGTCAGTCACACGAAACTCTCTGATCAGATCATCCATATCGTATTTCACCAAGAGCGGATGCGATCGTATTTGATCAAGCAGTTTATTGTAAGTATTGATCACTTTTTTGCAAGCCGATTTCTTAGTTTCAAAACGAGGTTCAGTCTTTTTACCTACGGCTGTTAGTGTGACACCGACTCCTGATATTATCAACAAAAACGGATTAAAAGTTGCTCCACATGACACAATACCAGGACATGTCAAAACAATTGGGATATATGATTTTACCTTTAAAATTCTACCGTAATACCGGTAAGCTTTTTTTACGCACCAAGGTTTCTTATGATAGTATTTGCAGTACTGCATAAGTTCATATTTTTTTATCGTCTAGGGCATCTGACACATGGTTGAAGTCTATTACTTGGCGTGTCATTATTTTATCGTTCTGTAGTAAATGTATGTTCAGCAGCAACTTTATCAAGTAGCACACGAAAGTAGTTGCTTACAGGATCAGCAAAAAATCTCTATATTTATTATATACACCGGAAGATATATCTTTATATTCACTATTTTATTGAAAAACAGAAGCATATATTTGATCATAAACAGGATCAACATGTATTGGTATTTCCATACTTTCAATTGCCTAATAGGCATACTCATCCTCTGTTTCACTAACATAACCAATTGCTCGACTGAGATGGCGTAAGCTAAAATATTTAAGTACTAGGTGCTGTCTCAGAATTGCGTATGCTGTGCCAAACTGTAATAGGCCATAGTTATTTTTGACATTAATATCATTTACTGGTAAGTTTAATATCCAGCAATTATTTGTTTGATATTTGCATAAGCTTGTTCAGTCATTATTTTTTCAACTTCTTTATCGTATTTCCTCAATCTTTACACGTTTATGTATTGGAATATTTTTTAAATACGTTTCATGAATTGTAGGGTATATAAACGTTATTTCGTCTAATGTTTGATAAAATAGACCTTTTTCTGCATTAGAATACGACTCTATCTGTGATGCTATATCTGATATTGCATTTAGTACTCAATCCGCTGCGTAGAATATTTATCTTTTTCTTTACTTGTCAGTGAGTCTACGAGCAAAAGATAAGCTGACGCTAGAAGTTCATTATCAGCATGATCATCTGCTAATTTCAATAATGACTTTTTATCAAGATAGTCCATATCTAGTGCGCGAAATATACGACGCTTAGCAAATGTATCTCTTAATCTACGATTTTTGTTTATTTACTTTTTTTGCCTCAGGTAGATTGTCAAGTTCATCGTGAACTTTTTTTATTTGTTCTTGTTTTGGCCGCTTGCCGCCATACATTTTTGTTTTGATAAGATTAGATTTGTTGATTAACAACGAATTTTCTTTGTTAAGCTCAAGCAGAGCATTTGACAGCAACCCTTCACTCTTTAATCGTTGTTCCTCACAATCGCTAGGAGGACGGTATTTACTGACTATATCAAAATCTCTGATAGCGCTTTTCAGTTGAGGGCCTCCCATTCCTGAAACTCTGACAAAGTTGTCCTCATGCTCAGTTAAACCTAGTGAATCTAAAGTTAATTTGTTCATTTTATCAATCGTATTTGTTGCGTTTGCTTCAGCAACACTTGAAATTTCCATATTGCCACAGCTTCTGGACACTGTATTTTGATCCAAAAATTTGATGTTTCTCCGTTTGTGGTCCACTCTAACCCTTCTGATATTGCGCTTTTAAACACAAACGCATAATTTGGATTATTTCCCGGATACCGTGTTGATGCAGATGCAACAAACCCCAACGATTATAAGTTGCGTCTACGAGATGTGGAATATGACCAACTCTATTTTTAGCTCGTTTTGTGCTGCCACTACCTGCAGCAACTCCATCAACCTACTGTTGATTTACAAGATCAGATCCAGCAACAGGTATATACGTAGAAGCTATGTTGTTGGCAACCATGTCGATCACACCTGTCATTGTACCTCCTGTTTTTTTTTTTTTAAAAGATAAGCAGCTTCTGCAGCTGTACTTGCAAAAGTAACAGCTGTATCAACATAACGTTTATTTGTCAGGTAGAATCGCTGACAGGTATATACGTTGTTGTTTTCGCTGACGAGCCCTTGTTTAACGCGCCAGTCATAGTGTCGCCGGATTTTAACACAATTGTGTTTTACTAATTTAACGTTTGCTACAAAAGTATTGTCAGTCAATAATGTGTTATCAAGTTGAGTACCAATGATTAATTTTCCACCCATATTTAGCGATACAGTCATTACATCCCCACTAAGTTTTAGATATTTTGTCAACGCAGTGTTAAGTTGATCGTATGATACTGCATCGGTCACCGCCGGTGGAAAATTTGATGGAAGTTCTGTTATCTTTCCACCACCAGTAAATGTAATTGTTCCATATACAGTATAACCAGATTTATTGATCTTCAGGTTTGATACAGTACTAAGTTGATTTATACTTACTGCTTGACTCGGATTTGAATTTGGCGGTGGATACATAATTTCTAGATTTATTATTTTTTACCTGCCATATCTATAATTCCAGCCATTGTTCCACTAGTTAGTGACAACTTACTATTGTCGATCGCCTTAAGCTGTGCATAATGTACAACTTGTGTGTTATTTATGTCAGCCGAAGGGTATTCCGTTTTCAGATTTATTATTTTATTACCTGTCATGTTTATTGTTTCGGTAATTGTTCCGCCGCTCAGCGATAACTTGCTATTGTCGACCTTTTTAAGCTGGGCATAACTTACAGCTTGTATGCTATTTGCGTTGATAGGTGGATATGTTATTTCTAAGTCTGTCACTCGCTGACCTGACATGCTTAAGTTACCTGTCATTGTATCTCCAGGTTTTTGAGATAATTTGTTAAATCTGCACCAGCCGAAGTTGCTGTTTCTTCTTCTGTTGAGCTTTCGATTAGCGTACCAAATTTTGTGTAATAGCTCATTCTTATTCTTACTGCGCGATAAAATTTAACTTTAACCTCGAGATAAAATTTACCTTTAACCGCGCAATAAAATCTAAATTTAACAGCTTGATAAAATTTAGTTTTATAAAATGTAGTTTAATACAGAATGAGCATAATTAACTTCGATACGGGGCGATTAATCAAACATAAAATTAACCACAACCTACCATATTGCCATTATCTGATAGTAGGACGAACTAACTTTCTGATGAATCTGTTACTTAACGACATCTTCAGCTACATTAGGGTATATATCTACACAATAAATCCACAGTAGGATAAATTCGAGTTGCTTAGCGAGTGCAACGAAAAACTGAAAAACGAACTTGGCGCAGGTGATGATATTTTTATCATAAAACAACCTGAAGATCTTATTCCAGTTGCCGAGCTAGATTCAGACGAACACAAGATTATTGTATTTGACGATATTCCGCTAAGCAATAGCGAAATGGATAAGATAAAATCGTACATTTCATTATCAAGAAACCGAAGATGTAATGCAATTTATTTAGCACAAGGTTTCTATAATGTTGATCGATTTATCAGAAGAAATACAGGTTGTTTTATACTATTTGCTGGACGTTGATGCACCAAAATATAGCACGAGAACAATGCGGAGACGTATCAAAAAGTAAAATTTGCAGAGCTTTATAATGACGCAGCTAGCAGAGGAAATCATAATTTCTTTTTATTTGATAAACTTGCGCTAGATCGTAATCGTATGTTTAGATGTGGCATTGATAAGGTTTTGGATTGTGGAAAATAGTCTAACAGATATCTATAAAAATGTACGCTAAGCGAATAGATGTTTTAAAGAAATTTGTTGCAACGAGAACCGCATTTAAGAAAAAAGTTGAGCAAGAACGTCGCGGGCAACAATAAACAGAAGAAGAAACTGCAAGACTTTTCAAACCAGAAACTGAAGCTGTACTTGGTAAGGAACCTGACGTTTCTGAGGTATCACCAGAAAATCTTACAACGTTGTCGAAGAAAGGTTTGCGAGGTATACTAGAAGAGGAGCAAAAGAAAGTTGCAGAACAAATTATTAAAAAAACTGGAGATCTTGAAGCACAGAAAGCTGAGATTCTAAAAACAATAAAAAAATTGGATGTCGAAGAACAAAATAGAATCTTAGCTGACTTGCAAGAAGCAAGACGACAAGAAGTTTTAAACACACTATAAAACAAAATTTATGATAAGATTTATGCAACGTGCATTTAAATTTTGAGAAAAAAGTTTGATAAATTTTTTTAAATTGTGAATGAGATCAAAAAACGAAAGAAGACGTATCTAAAATTCGTGGAAAATTACAAGCTATAAGAAGAGATAACGAAAGCGCATTAGAGAATCTTGAATTGACTGATATAAGTGAAATGTACTGTTTATTTGAAAAATATAGAGAAGGTATAATTGCAGGTTATTAATAAAATCAACAATAAAGATGAAATATATTTTGATGGAAGAAATACAATAAGTGCACTTGCTGAAGGAATTAATGATGCGAGAGTAGAGAAAACAATAGCTTATATTCTAAAGATCTTTAACTCTCAAACTGAAATAGTTGACCGGTTGATGCTGTTAATCTCATCAAAAGAAGCTTTAAATGTAAGCACAGAAACCGACCACGAAATCAGATAAATTTTAGATAATTTGTGATCAAATTGTTATCTATCATCCGACAAATATTATAGTTTACATAGCGATTTGATTCGCTAGTTTTATGTATCAGATACTATACGAATGTTATCAACTACACTATTACTTAATTCATTTCAAATGACAGCTGATAGCCCAAACTTTTCTGTTATTTATAATTCACCAATCGAATTAGATCCGAATCAACAATATGAAACAGGTTTGATTTCGGCATGTTATGTCCAACGTAAAAACTAACTTGAATGACGATTTCACATTTCAATCAGGTGCTTGGATATCTGTTAATATGCCACAAGGCGCTTACAACGTTACAGATCTTAACAAAACAATAAAATCTCTGATTGCAACTGGAGTTGGATTACCAAACAATACCTCGGCCTACAATTTTGAACTTGCTCCAAACTACAACACGCTACGTGCCAACGTGCAAAAAGCACGTTAAAAAATAATTTTCTTGTTGATTTTAGTACAGCTAATAGCATCGGGTCGTTGTTAGGTTTTGCTTGAGAACAATACGGTTCTGTTTCAGTTGCCTCATTTTCATACGAGGGCGAGTTATCAGTGGATATAACAAAAGTAAATGCGATTTTGAAAACTGTTAGATTGCCAGGGGATCGTATACAGCAGTCGAGGACAAATAATTTACAGTTTTTCTCCTGATGTTCCACCTGGCTCGTTGATGCAAGTAAGTTCAACACAAATGATATATTGTCCGATAACCGTTGCAAATCAAATATCTTCTATCACGATGACACTGACCGATCAATCCGGCCGGCAGCTCAATCTCAGCAACGAAATTGTGACCTACTATCTGCACTTGAGATCAGTTGGTTAGTCAAAAAAAAGAAAGTCATAGATATAATCAATCTGACAGCGACCGATGAATTGTATCAGACAGTTTTGTATAACAAAATGAAACAACGAAAAATTTATCTCAGAATAATCGTAGGAGGTTTCTTCGGAAATATAATGCCTAAAATGATAGAAAATATACCAGGAATTGCAAATAAAGTAGCACCAATTGCCATAAACACATCAAAAGCTTCTGATATTGGAGCTGCATCTGCAGCAGGTACAGCTGTCGGACAAACGATTGCTGATAAAATTAAGGGCGCTCTGAGTGCAACAGATATAAAACAAGTAATCTCTGAAATAGCACTAACAACAGAAACAGCACGAGCTATGAAAACAACAACACAGAAATTGTTATCTCCATCTGCAGAAGTAGTTGTTAGAAATTTGGTAACAAGAACACAACAACGTCCAGATGTTGCTGCGTTTTGGAGATTTTTGTCTAACAATTACGGCTAAAGAATGTCTATGAAAAATTACCTTGACCTAACAGAGACAGTAGATAACTTAGCAGCAGAATTTGAGTATGTTGAGTATCTTGATGAAAATTCAAACGAGCCTGATAAGGCGGGTAGACGAAGATATGTGTCTGCTTCCGCATAAAGCAATACTTGAAGTACGAGGTAGTATAAAAAACAGAAGTTGGTTTTGATGTACCTGCTGGTACAGAAGTAGCACTTGTCAACAAAGGTTGGAGTTTATTTGAATCTGCCAGATACCGACTAGCTAATCAAACAGTAGAATATATTTCAACATACTTACCAGTAGCAAGTACTATTCTTAATGTTGTGTCTTTTAGTGATGATTATTCACAATCTGTTGCAACAAATGTGATGTGGTTCAAAGATACTGGAACTGGGACTACCGCCGCAAACGAGTTTGTTTATCAGAATATAATTCCAGCTGTAGTTATGTTAATGCGGATTTCGTTTCGGTTAGGGGTTTTCTTAGAAATAATGCAGCAGCTCTTGGAACTGATTCACCAGGTGCAGCTGCAGATGCTGATGTTATAAGGGCTTCGTTGGCAAACGTTCGCGGTATTATTGGAACTGCTACACCAGGTGCAGCAAATAATGCAACTGCAATGCTAGCAGTTGTAAATAGTACAATAAATACCAGAAATAGATTGTACAACGAAGTTTATGCTAAAATAAAATCATTCTCAAACGGCTCAGATCAAATAACTATGCTGCTTCTGCTAAGCACACTATCTGGATTTTGCAGGAACTACAAGAAAGTATTCCGGGGTGTTATATATAATCGAATCCGGCATAGATATTCACAAGTTAATTGGTAAATTACCGAAACCCAAAGGTGGCTGAACACTTCCAAATCATAAATATACTGGACCTGGGAATCCGCTCGATCAACCGCTTGATGAAAATGACAACCCAATATCAGGACAAGAATCGTCATGACATATGTTACCGGGACAAAGAAAACAATAAACTTTGCTTTGATCGTGTTATGCTTGACGAACTGAGAGATATGCGACCAAACGAAATACGAGAGCGAATTAATCGTAAGCTTGTTCAGGGTCTCATTGGTGGAAAGTATAAGTTAGGACTCGGCAATGTACCTTATGACACTTTGTCACATGAACTGCACGGACCTACAAAGAAAGAAGTTTCTTCAACAAAAGGTCGTCGCCAACGCAGTTGATGACATTTTGGCATTAGATCTTGCAGATATGTCGGACGTTGCACAATACAACGACGACAAAAAATATCTTATGAACGTAATTGATATTTTCAGTAAATAAGCGTTTAGTGTACCTGTCGCAAATAAACCTGGAACAACTATAACAAATGCGCTAAGAGATATCATTGCGGATAACTCGCGTTCTGGCAATACGCCAAGAAAATCAAATAAAATTTGGACTGACCACGGATCGGAATTTTTTATAAACAGTTCGAGAAGTTTCTAGCGCAAAATAATATCAATAAGGACGTAACCTCGAACGAAGGTAAAAGTGTTATTGTCCAGCGGTTTAACTGCACGCTAAAAGAAAAGACCTACAAGCACTTCACAACTACAAATACTAACAGATACGTTGATGATCTATATCAGATTACAATAACACAAAACAAAACATTAAGAATGTCGCCCAACGAAGGAGTTAAAAATACAGTACTTGCAAACGAGAACATGTACCGTAGGCTTAAGTTAAAGATAGGTGCCAGAGTTAGAAATTCACTAGTAAAATAAAAACGCTTGAAAAGGGATTTATCCCAAATTGGTCTGAAGAGGAATTTGTTGTCGATAAAATTTTAACAACAATACCTGTTACGCATAAACTGAAAGATCTAGCAGGAGAAGAAATTTTTATCAGCAAGAAATGCAAAAGACGGAGAAAGATATATTTATAATAGAGAAAGTAGTAGCATCAAAAGGTAAGCAAAGTTTGGTTAAATGGCGCGGCTATGGCGACAGTTTTAATAGTTGGATACCAGCTAGAAGTATACAATCTCTCAGCTGACAAAGTTAGTATAAATGTGATTGTACTTTATCAGAACTGACATTTTATAGGTTTGCATAACGATAGCAGATGTTATTTTCGCTGGCTGTAAGATCCATCAAATTCAAAATTTTGACAAATATAAAATCAAATTTTAGATTTTTCGTCTACCTGGTATCTTGATATTCATGAAAGGTCTGAGCTTGTTCCAAAACATTTTTGTTTGGCCAGGTGATATTTAACGTCGTATCTATCAGACGTTGATCTACTGTAATTTTTTTTTATTAGAAACAACTACTTCAGCGGTATCATCAAGAACTTCACCGTCATCTTGTTCATGTGATGGTGGTGATGGAAATAGGTATGTTTCCATATCAAATTCTTTCTGTTGTGCAGATCGATTTTGTGCCGCAACAGCAAAATTGCTATCAACTTCGTAGCAAAGATCAGCTAATCTTCTTGTCAATGACATTATACAAATAACTTTTGCCTAAATAACACGAAGGAGCTATCTTTTGTTTAACTTGTTGTATAAACCAAATTGTGTCGTAGCAGATATCATGAAAGAGCTAAAATTTTAAACTTGGATCAATTACAAGAAGCCATTAGGCAGTGTTTCAAAACAGACTTACTGTTCCGGTTTTCGTGGATGTTATTCTTAAACAAGAAGAAAATGATAATATACTGCTGACAACAGACGAAAAAAATATTAGAAGAAAAAAACATTTCTATTGTTAGGTATTACTACTGCATCAACATCCAAGAATTAGAAATGATATTGAGAAATCAATATATTTTAGTTGTCATATGTAAAAATTTTTTTTGTGTTGAATCTTTTGGAAAATGCGGATTTTTGTATACCATCCGCTACTAGTTCGTTTGACTGTGAATGAATACTAAAATGCTTTGAAGCTGCTGTTATAGAAGGAAATTAAATTTCTTCTCCATTTTTAAAACTAGTTGAAATAACAGGTCTTACAGGTTGTTTTAAGATTAAAACATCCTCTTCCACGTTTTGTATTTTCTTACTGAGTAACTAGATCAAGGCTCTCAATCCGGTTGTCCGTTATTACTAAACCACTAGGAATTAGGCAGCTAAAATCTTCAAACACGAACCTATGACAATAATATTTAACTTGGTCAGTATTACTCCCTCTAACACCTACACTCAAGTAACCATTATTTTTGATAAAACCAACAACTTTGTTTCTTTATATGTCTTATCATACCGCTGTCTAGATCGTAGACAGGATGTCTCTGATATTCAAGGATAAATTTTAGATATTATTGTCAGTAATACTCCAATTTACCTGATAGACTCGCATTCCTTCTGGAATTTCCTCGCAGAACAAATTAAAAATAAAATCCTTGATAAACATCTCAGTATATTCAACATCATTCTCCGATTTCACTTTTACCTTTTACCCCGCCAGGGTTCTAATCTCAAACGAAGCACCTGTTTTTCGGTTAATGACGACACCTAGCATATTACCAGCATAACAATTGTATTTCAAATAAGTATAGAATATCTCTTGCTCATTCACGCTTGGCATAAGATTTATTGGTCGTATTTTTTGCTGCATTATGCATATGATATTTCATAGGTTTAATTGATTATATTTTCATACTTAATTAGAGAAATAATCGTTACATACATATATCATGATAAAATTACGTGACATCGCGAAAAATGGTTTAATGCAAACGGAAAGCAGTTTTGCGAAAAAGATTGCAGTGTTATATATGTCAACATGTTAACATATCACTTTGTAAACTTTGACTGGTCCAAGCAAGCCCATATGCATTGTGATAACAGCAGGAGAAATATATCGCACTGGGTAAACAATTAGCAGTGATGCAAGCGATAACAATACACTTGTTACAAATTTACGTCGTCTTGCTAACTTAAATGATGCAGCTACTAGTCGATTTATGGCAAGACGTGTTATTTAACGTGCATGAAATACTTTGTTGGATCTCAATGTTTTGGATATGCATTGCTACAATGCTTGGAACGAGTTGTCTGATTCACTGGAATTTTTATTCTTTTTAATTTACCGGCTGAACCCTATTTAAAAGCATGTGAGCCAATTTTACATATTGATCAATGGTGATCAGCAAATCTTTAGATGTGAACCACTATTTGAAAGCGGTTATTCGGTTATTCGTGTTTTAAAAACCTTGAACCGCAGCAATAGCGGATAACAGGTATCAGTAATTTTGTTCCTTTTTGTACACTACGCTCTTCGTTACGTATAGCTATCACTATGTAAACAAAACGACAACATTATTTGTGTTGCACACAAACTTGAAATAGGTCAACTGTAATAAACCAGAGTGAGTAGGAAGGTTGGCTAGGTTTCACATCCGTCACTTGAGTGAGCGAAGTCATTGCTGTCAGTGCAATGGCTAGATTATATTCATGACTCTTATACATAGCCTCACACCACTTATACCCACAACTATATAATATACCAAATCAAGAACAATTACAATCATATGGACACTGTGTTTGTTTGCTTTATGTGACCAAAATGCTAAAGTGGTGCTCATTTTCAAATTAGTCACATCAATGAATGTGATCAGAAACTAATTTTAGTCTGCAATACCTAAGCTTTCCTAAATTATTAAACAGGCCAAACCCGACGATCGTGCTGGAGTTAGGCGGTAAACCTACTCATTTACTATAGTTAGGAGCCACTAAGAACACATTTTTAGTGTGTTGGTCTAAAATTAATATTTGAAGAAAAAGCAACATCAAACGTGTAAAATACATGACTTGTGAAATCGGTTTCATTTTGAAGAAAACATTGTGTACATTTTCAGGTGTCTATAATTACTAACCGAAGAAGCATAGAGTCTGGTAAAAAGGGACCAAACATCATCTCAAAGACACTAACGTGCTATATTATAGAATTCAAACATCTCTAAGAAAAAAGTAAAGTGGCAGCAAGAAGACATTTAATAATTTAAAGTTACGATACTTGTAAAAAGGTTTAGTCACTGGACAAGAATTTATGGCACCTGTTTTAAGGCAAACTCTGAAATATCCGAGAGTTTGAGGGACTAAAATAAGATCCTTTAAGAGTATATATATATTTGGAAGGGGTGCTTAATATACACACCACCGTCAGATATTTACTACTATGAATATTTTTCAGAACGGAATCCATATCACGACGCCTGGATATTTCTGATACTCTTATAGGACGCGGAAACAAATATTGCTATTTTGCTGACATTTGCAAAATAATTAAAAACACTTAGGCTATCAGCTGTGAGCGGTTTGAAGCTTTCTGCGAAATAAATATTTGTTTTAAATCTTTCGCTGTTCTATCCGAGAGAGATGCTTTAATTTGCTCTGAATAATGAAAATACTATCAGCTATTTGAATTGTTAATAATTAACACAACGGCGTATGAAGATTTAAAAATGTGTATAAATTTCACAATCACGTACAAATCAGATTAATGCAATGGAAAAATTCAAAATGTGAGTAAAATTCACACTCAAGTACAAATGAGATTAAAGAAGTGGAAAGATACAAAATGCAAGTAACAGTCTTACTCACGTAAATATCGGATAAAAGGTGTGGAAAGATGCAAAATGTGAGTAAAAATCACACGCACTAACAAATCGGGTTCAAGGAGAGGAAAGAAACCCTGGAGATATAGGGAAAATACTGCAAAAGTAGCGAATTTTAAATTTATGAACATCTAGACTTATCATATGTCATGCTACATGTCTGTAGCATGATGCCCCAGTGCAAGACATCACTATAAACTGCCACACTGCAGACATCGTAGTGATATGACTGAAAAAATGTTAAAGCTACGTTAAAAATCCAAATCACACACACACACACACACACACACACACACACACACACACACTTATCATATCCCTAAAAGGATGTTCAGATAAGAACTCTTCGACAAGGATTGTAGATTTTTATAGATAGTTTTACTTTATCCATATTAATACCTATTTTTATTTACATAACTACTTGTTTGCAGAATCTAGAGTCTGTATTCGATCGTTTTCAGCTGCACACTTCTTCGAGTGCTAGTAACCTATAATAATCATTCTCTGTTTAGTGATTTATTCAATTATAAGTATGACTATCTTATATTTGTGAAAATGAATTAATATCATTCTGGGTATTAACAATACATCAGGCAAGAAACTTAATTTTAGTACGTATGACAATCATATGTTCAAAGAGAGACAGAATAGTGTTAAAGGAGAAGAGAGGAATATAAATAATGCCCAGCCAAAAGTAAATAATCATTGATTAGACATTTTATTATTGCAATAAGCCAATTAGCTCTTGAGTATTCATACAATATTAACCTAATTACATTGATAGCAGGTAGTTATAATTTATTAATGCTATTAGTTAGCATAGAATATTATTTTTGCTTCTTTATAATAGGCAATGTTAGTATAAGATTCAGCTGTAAACACACATCGTCGCAGTATTATCAGATAGACAGAAAGTGATGATTATTAGAAAGCATTGCATTCAAAGTATTACAATTGTCAATATAGGATAGTTATTATTGTTATGCAATCAGTCTATGCGGATAAGTGAGGTAAGTCAATATTTTTTCATTGAAAAAGCTGTATAAATCAAGACAACTAGATTGTTTAGACATGATTAGAACTATATATGACAGTGAAAAAATTTGATCATGCTTTGCTTTCTCCAATAATGCATAGGTATATGCTTCTTAATAAATTCCAGATAAAATGAATATTCCAGGAGAAAATTATATTCATTTTTTAAAATTATGTAAACTTTGTATCTTTTATATTTTTCTAGAAGTCTCATATGGTCGATAACATCTTCAAGTTTCCATTTCCAATCTATGTGACGATATTCTTAAGTTAATTATTGCAGTACTAAATTTTCTGGTCCAAAGATCTTCTAAATATGAATAATAATTATAGGTTACTGCATTTGTATGGGAAAATATGAACGAGTTTTTCGGATGGGTATACTGCACGACTTTGGGGTTGCAATATATCCATCCGAAAAAACAAGTTCATATTTTCCCATACAAATGCAGTAACCTTTTTATTATATGCTCATTTTCTTATTCTACCCAAGGCTTAAATATATAAACAAAAATACACTACAAGAAACAAAGTAACTGAATGTATGCCGTATTCCAAACTAAATACACAAGCGTAGATTCATCATTACACAACATTATTAATGCGCACGTAACTCCGCCCAGATACATTTGAACTTGGTCGCGCGCTAGACATAAGTTTCGAAAGAAAATGGCGTTTTGGTCTGCTTAAAATTGAAATTTGGAGTCATATTGTGAATGAATGTGTATTGCAACAACTTTTCCATATGATCGGGAATGAATAGAAGTTTGTATTTTGTCGATTCGACGAAATTTCGTGATTATGGACTGGATTTATCCACATGAAGTACATGGGATTTCAGCAGCGTCTGTGCCAATTCTATATGAAATATACATCGGATTGAAGCAGCAAGGGAGAAGCGTGTTGACATCTGCAAGTGTGTTTCTCTTCTGTCATTGAATGTTTCAAATCATAATGTGGGAAAAATATGAAGTTTTTCATTCGCAATTATCGAAAAGAAGCTATGGAATTTAATGTTCATTTCATTTTGAGTGCAGTAAAGAGGATGTAATTGCACTTGGAATATAGTCGAAATTACAGTACAATTTCGAAATGTGTAATCAAGCTCGAGAACCCATGACATGGCTCATGTAATTCGGAATTGCAGAACTAAGAAAGTACATTTTGAGGAAATTCATGATGTAACACTGTAAGTATATTTTTGCCATTTTTATTACCAGCTAAAGAAGACAGTTTATGCCTTGTCACTTGGATGTTATTTGTAAGGACCCTGTCTGGCGTCTATAGCTAGCCTAAATCTGAAACACTGTATCGAAAAAGTTAACGCGGAATGTGCCAAAGCAGCTGGTATGTGGCAGTCCACGAAACATCTGCTTTAGTTCATTCAGAAGCAAATTGTTTGTTTACAATAGAAAGTAGTTCCTTTATTCGCGTGAATGCAATATGAATTGAACGCGCGAGTGCACTCTAGTAAAATATTGGACGATTCTGACAATGTAAAGTTAACGGAGAAAAAAATGAGCATATAATAATACACATTAGCAAACTTTCTGCAGTCAGTAGATCTTGATGAATTTGTAAATCTAGCATTCCAATTTTGAATAAAGGTATCAGACAACCTTTGTTTTTCAATGCAGGAATATATATTTTTTTATCGTCAACACGTTGGAAAAGGTAATCGTCATAAAACCAAGACTAAATGACATAATTCTAACCAGGGTAACTCTATCTTGTTTTCGTGGTAAAACAGTACTATTTTATAACACATTATTGTAAACAATGTTTATATATTTTCTTTATTCTAGATGGGTAATATTTTGCCAATGTTTAATTGTCATACTATCTTAAAGCAATACACGACATTTAGCCTGATCTGCTATTTATAAAATCATTCTCAATGAGCTGTAATTGTACACTTTCAATTGAGTTAGAGTTCGAAAATCCCCGTACTTCTGCCCCGTAATTTAGATATAAGTTTGTCAAATAAATACTAAAGATGGCTTAACGAAATCGCATCGAAATCTCATCGAATTTCTGATGGTGTATACTAAACGTATAAATAGCTTTCTGAGCCTCACCAGGGAGCGTTTATTGAGCATCTGAAATGGAGTCACCGGATGTAAAAAAATACCTAAGAATTTTGTTACAATCTGTATCTCCTTCTTTCGAAAATAAAAAAAATTGAAACGTTAATGCATTCTTCAATCTATTCCAAATATCATTACGTTTCTTTTTGAGTTATTATCGATACTTTTCATCTATCACTTAAAGTGTCAAATGCTTTTTGCAAACCAATTGCTGAATCAGAAAAAATTGCAATATCAGTATACGTTCATAAAATATAAACTATCATGACTGTTTCTATTCTATCAACATTATGAATGTATAATTAATATTCCTGGTAATTTACATGCATTGCAAAGAAAAATGGACATGTGCTTAGACGTAAATCTAGACATAATAAAATATCGTCACTAAGTGCATTCTGAAATATTATCATTGAGTGGATATTTGCATATACATCTTTGACTAACTTGGTTGAAACTACACCAGAGATTACCTCCGTAAACATTATCAAAAGTTTGTAAAATCAATGAATCCACAAAATAATTTCTTAATTCTGCATATCAACTGAACAATTAAACCATGCATAATGCATTTATTATTTCTGGTATCTGTTTTGTTCCGAAAGCCTGACTGTGGCTCAGTATAAACATAATACTCATCCGATCAACATTAAATTTACTTGTGAAAAGTTCTCCATCAGAAATCATTGGTGTACTACATCCGTAATTGTTTCATCATTCTCGGGTATTTTATTTTGTAATGAAATTACATATCTATATGAACAGACATTTTTTGGAAAATGACCCGCATTTAAAAGGTACTATAGAGCTTATGTATGAAAGTAATCGATATTTCAACGTCAGTGACTAGCTTCATTTATTTTAAACCATATCCGGTCCACTACGTATTCCTGTTCTTTAAATAATATAGTCCTTGAATAATTTTACTATCTGAAATCTTAGTATTAATTCATTAAACATGATTCTGAGCTCATCGATCAGGTAGCGTTCGTTGAAGTGAATTAAGAGGATTACAAGGACTAGATGGATTATTAATCGATCATAAATATTGAATAAAGGCTGACAATGAAATATTAGTTGTTCTTTTATGACACGGTGAAAGCTTTTAATAACTTCCAATATTCTTCCGCATTTCTGAATTTTGTTTCACACAATTTCTTGCTCATCTGTCGATTTTAAATGCTACTTAAGTACCCAGACAGTTCAAGGTAGAATGATTTACAGAAATATTCCTTCATTGATCATATATCATGCGCAGAAGCTGCAAATGCCCTACAAAAGTGCCTCATGAAAAAGTCATAGATCTGATAGATTCACTTTAGAACTTATAAAAGATGTTTAGGAAAGATACTGTACAATTTATAGTTAGGTATATTAACTGGGTATAAACTTTAGTTAATTATCTTCCACTCAGAAAGATGGAGGTATTAACTGCATAACAAGAGTTGATAAACATAAATTTGGTTTAATATTTATGCTACAGTAGATGGGAAAAGTGCGTGTTAGATACATTATTTGTAAACGGTGTTAGATTTGTAAATGTTTTAGAAATGAGTATGGTTTAATGATCAATTATGATTCCAATAAAGAGCAATCTTTTATAACTACTGTCGTGTATACCATCATACGAATTTAAACAGTTTGTAGAATATATACGAGTACTTGATTGGAAACAATGAAATACCAACTTCTAGAAGATAAAAATTTTGAATTTGGCAAATTAGAAAATAACGTTTTCGTTTTAGCATATACAACTTTTAAATGTCTAAATCTAACATGGTAGAAGCTGCAAATGTGACATATCATATTGCCTACGAATTAGAACAAATTTAAACGAAGTCTGGTTTCTTGTATGTTACTCGTAGAGACAATTTTTCAAAGATTTTGTAACTGTCACATAACTTAGACTTTTAAAATTATAAATTACAGTGGAAAAAGTAAGTGTAGTATTACAAATAATTTAGAATACACAAACTTGAATATAATTTTTCAAATTTAAAACAAAGTTCAGGCTGACCATGTAATTAATTGATAATTATAGAGGCAAAACAATATACTTATAAGCGTAGATCTAAGGAAGACCCAAATTCAATATTAAATCAAGATGATATTTGCTCTAAAGGTTAATGTAGAAAAATAGTGTGGTCATTAGACTGTAATGAGAAACGTTTGACAATAGACGGCTATTGTACAAAGAGCTAACAGAGGTTATATATATATATATATATATATATATATATATATATATATATATATATATATATATATATGTGTGTGTGTGTGTGTGTGTGTGTGTGTGTGTAAACCATACCGAAGTACTATCCCGGGGTCATACAGGAGAATGCGTCATACTATCAACTGTCAACATAATATTTTACGAAATACGAATAAATAAATAATATTATCTTAAATAGAGCCCCAGCCAGGAGTAGCACTTTCCGTTCTGTTTAGTGTATATTTGTAATTATCCATAATTAATTCTGTATACCTTGATTTTTGTCTTAGGAATACGCAGTGACTGTATATTTAGATGAAAATTAATTACTAGTCGACATGCGCGTGTCTGCTTATACCACCGACGGTGTAACATCTAATTTTGGCGACGTATGCATGGTCGAGATGGTATAGGGGTTGGTGCATGCAGGCAAGGCGATGGGTGCTGTTCAACCGCCGACCTGGGTTCGAGTCTATTTAGAATACAATAAAAATTCTCTAACGTGTATGATACTATTACCAACACACACACACACATTGATACTCTGGTGGTGATTTTTGTGAATGAGTATAAATGCATGCTGTCATATTGTTTTTTGTTGCCAATAATGACCACATATATTGGTATGCGGTATTAAATTATATATATATATATATATATATATATATATATATATATATATATATATATATATATATATATATATATATATATATATATATATATATATATATATATATATATATATATAAACAATATTTCATTCCGATTTTTTAAACCTCTCTTTCCTTCTTTTGCTTTTCATTATATTCTACATTGGCGCAAGATATTCGTCCCGAACTGCATGTAACTTTTTTCTTATAGACAAATAGTTTGATTGTTATCATATATGACCTGTTTATTTCATCTATATTTCGGTTAATAAAACTTCAAAACCTTCGTTTTTAGTTTCACAATAAACACTATTCCATAGTATAAAACGTTTGTCAGATAATGGTTCAACAGCATTAGTGCTTTTCTGAAATATAGGAGTACGTGAAAAGTGCGTAATATAGGTAAATTTATTTATACCGTGATATCGTCATGTGCAAAACAAGGACTTTAATAAAATGTAACATATTCTAACTGTTGTACAGTATCATGGGATCATGAGGCATTTATATATTCATTTCATGAACCACAAACATATTTACATGCTTAAAAACAAAAGACTAGAAAAAATTTTAATCTGCAACACTAACTCCTGCTTCATATAAATATGTAGCTACGCATCCTATTATCTTCACGAATTCTTCCATTTATAATTGTTTAGAATTGTGGCCAGCTATATAGACATGTTCAACTACTGTCTTCTCATTCAAATCACCGTACCTGAGTTATTTGTTTTCTTTTGGGAAGAAACTATATCGCTTAATCTTCTATCAAAAACACCTGAATCAACCATAGACTGCCCATACTAACTTGTGGTAGAATCAACCATAGACTGCCTATACTAACTTTGTGGTACGATGTAACTTAAACAAATGTATAAAGATGAAGTTATTTTATGCACGAGGAATCAAAGTTTCGTTGAAATAATGTTTTCAGAAATCAGTTTGATTATTATATTCTCTGTCAGAAAATCAGTTTTAATATAACAAAGTGTTCAAAACTATTTACCTTTAAATGCAAAATTAAAATTATTTTCAGGTTATAGAAGACATTTTGAACGGAGTGATGCATCTTATCACATTATAAAATCAACTTATTAAATACTCAGAAAGATGAATACAAACTGTAATGTACGACATGTCGGTTCATCATATTATTATACAATTTACGAAATAAGATAGAGAACAGCTAATATTGGTGCAAGATATATCAAAGTACGCAAATACATGTTAGAAACAAAATGTAGCACATTGGATATACATTGGCGGATAATTCCTTAAATATCTCTTCTAGAGTAAACAAATAAAATAAAAATCTTAGCTAAGGATCAATATCTCAGATAAGGTACAGAGAGAAACAACATATTAACCAGGCCATTCGAATCATATCATGACAATGTATCAAACTTACTGTTATAAAATTGAAATTGGTCATTTTGGTTGATAAATGAAAAAGTGGATGGACCTATATATTTACAAAAAGCTATACAAGTTACATACTATGACCATACAGTAGCAATTTTAAACTATATTAATTTTAAACCGATTCTAAATTCATTACAAAACATAATTTGGGATGTTTGAATTGCTGTGCGTGACGTTATTTTGTCATGTTGGAGTTGTTCTTTTTCCTGAAGATTTATTTATTTTTCTTTATGTTTTTTCCCAATTCCCCATTACGTGTATTTAACGCATTTATCATTTCATTTACATTTTCATCCTGTCTACACTTGCCAGCGTTTTCTCATGCTGAACCTGGATTTCATTTTCCAAAAAGATGACTTCAGTTTCTATTCTCTATTGTGGATGTATGTAGGTCTGTATCATCTATTCTGTCTCTCAGCGCCTTGTCCGGATCCACCTTTCTCAGAATAGTATCTTGGTCCTCCTGTCTTTTGTTTGGATCCCAGGGGTCATATTTTAGTTTACTTATAGAATCTGCGAAATGAGGAATTCCACTGCCCAGACGAGTCAGTATCTGAAATGTCAAAATACCATCAAGGTTTACTTGGTCATTTGTTTTTTTTATTTGCATGATAACAGCTGCATTCTCTCTAATCATAAACCATATCATCTTTGAGTGAATTCACAATAATCTCAAAGTAATGTTTCAGTCCAAAATGTCAATGAGCACTTTGTAATTCCATTGAATGATACTTATAAATGAATCCTCTCAAATTATAACTGAACACAAGAGTAAATGATCACAGCCTGATATTAAAATATGATTCAATTACTTTGTTTAGGAGATCTTTTTATAATAACCGAAGGCATAATATAATGACAAGGATGTGAGGCAAAACTTTGCTGCCAGAACATTCTAAGTTTATGAAAATAAGGCTAGACCATGAACTCAGATATCAGAAAACAACTTATTTATGACTTTCAAACATGGTCAAAAGTTAGCTTTCGAAACATCTTGCTTACAAATTACCATTAGCCTAAAGTATAATCTACTGACATGGATGCATATTAAGCACACAATATAGATATACATAACAGTGTATCTATAGAATGACATAATTAATGCAAAAGCTTTAAGACAATAGTTAAACTTCTCTAGGTATATGTTGTTTAGTGATAATGTATCTAATACCATTTTTGATGGCATATATTTTGCATATATGATCCCAAAATACGTTTTGAGAGTAGACTGAGTATATGATCAAATAATGTTATTTGAAGCAAACACTAGAACGTAGTCAATAGTCGTTCTTGTTCTATTAATGCATGAAAATGCTATTGCAGTCCTAGTTAAGAAAAGCGTGCAGTTTAGTTTTGTCAAAATAGAATTCTTGGTGGGTACAACTGAAAGTTATTTATAAATGTAATATTTGCAGAAACAAAATAAGTGACGAAAATTCAAAGCAATTTAGATTCATGTTATGTTGGAGTAAACGCGGCTTTAAAGGTTTATATACTGAAACCGTTATAAATTTTAGTTAGCAATGTTTTTAAAGAGTTATGCCATTTATTTGTCAGACAAAAAAAGATTAAATTCTTTAAGAAAACAAAATGCATCAGACGATGTATTATGTGAGTTTGTTAATAGGTGAAATTCGGATGCTGTATAAAAAACAAAATTTCCGAGCACAAGCATCCTGTGAAACGGCCTTTAGTCGCTATGTAAAGTACATCAGGATAGAATTTTAATCGACCAGGTTACCTTGCCAGTTTTGGTTATTGACCATCACTGTGTCACATGTTATGGGCTTATATTTGGCTAATGAATAGCTTGAAACATAACTGCCAATGCTAAGTTAATTGGAGTTCTGAATTCATCAAGAGACATTCTAAAATGAATCTTTTTCATAGCTACTTCGAGAGATTTTAGAGTCAGTTTGTCGAGAGGATATCACCTGTGCAAAAATATCCCTTGTGGATATACGAACTGGTGGTAGTAACTATGGTGGGTTTTTCCCAAAAAAAAAACAAAAACATTTGAAGCTGTCAATGTATATTATTATTTAAATGAGTATGCAATTATATATCAACACACTGTATACAAATATAACTGCAAGTAATGAAAGTTTGCATTACCGACTCCATTTCATTCCACTTCGTCTGGAAATCTTGGTCGGACATTGATGCTGCAGGTAGATGCTGCAACTAAATGTTAGGAAGAACAATTGTACAAGTTACCGAAGGAAAGTAATTATTCCCGAAACTGACATAGAAAACAGGATTTATTACAAAATAAGAATGAGATTTAATGTACATGATTAATATCTCAACTACATTCCGCGTATTATAATGAACCATGCAAGTCCAAGCATACATATAATAATGAACCATGCAAGTCCAAGCATACGTATAATAATGAACCATGTAAGTCCAAGCATACGTATAATAATGAACCATGCAAGTCCAAGCATACGTATAATAATGAACCATGTAAGTCCAAGCATACGTATAATAATGAACCATGCAAGTCCAAGCATACGTATAATAATGAACCATGCAAGGCCAAGCATACGTCAGCACGTCGTAGCCGACTCTAGCGGAACCAACTACCAAACCACACATAAAAAAGTTTTCCTCAACAATCCATGAAAATCGCTTCTTTTATTCTTCTTGAATACGAACCGAAACAATATGATACTTCTTGATGCCTGATCTCGTTTAGCTGACATAAGATTTTATGCATTATCATGTTTCATTGATGAATTCTAATCATTGTGAGTCTGTTGTCTGTGCTTTGTATGAACATGATAACGGCTGTTATGTGCATGTATACGATTATTCAATGGCCTCTTATTATTAATTAAGGGGCCTAAAATATATAAGAGTGATTTAACAAGTAGTTGTTTGCGTGCTTTTAGGTAATAATTAAGTTAATAGTTTGATTTTTCTCTCATTTGATAACGTAACCAATATTGTTGCGAAAGAAGCATACATGATTTATGAATGTTGTTGTTGTAGGGTTTAACGCTATTTTCAGCACAAGATAGGCTATACATGGCGGCCAGTATAAATGGCGGAGGAAGAACCAGGGAAAACCCCAGAAAGAACTACCGACCCACGAAAAGCTACTGGCAAGCTTTCTAACATACCCACATTGGCCGAACCCGAGACTCGAACCCACGCAGACAGAGGTGAGATGGCAATGATCCGTAACGGTGAGCGCTTTTTTAGACCACTCGGCCACTCGGAACCCCTGATTTAAGGATAAGGTTATGGGCTGTGTTTGTGTGTGTGTGTGTGTGTGTGTGTGTGTGTGTGTGTGTGTGTGTGTGTGTGTGTGTGTGTGTGTGTGTGTGTGCGATTTGGATTTTTAATGTAGCTTTAAGAATTTTCCAGTCATATCACTACGATTTCTGCAGTGTGGCAGTTTATAGTGATGTCTAGCGCTGGGGCATCATGCCGCAGACATAGAGAATCATGTACCACCCAGTCACATGATCCTGACACCAGACCGACCTGTCCTAACACTAACCTTTTAATGCTGAGCGCCAAGCGAGACAGCTGCTAGCAACATTTTTAAAAGTCTTTGGTATGACTCATCTGGTGTTCCAACCCGAGACCTCCTGCATCCGAGGTGGACACTCTAACTACTTAGGCCACTGGAGCAGTTGGGTTACGGAATAAGTCGATTTTATACATACACCTATTTCATGAGAAAGTTATTATTTTGTGTGATACTAAAAAGTAAGTATTTTTTAAACTAAATAATGAAAGAAAATAGAATTTGTGTCTGCGTCATTCTTACAGCGGCCAGTTGTATGGCACGAGGTTATCTTTCCCGCAAAAGTGAAATGTTGTATTAAGGAAGGAAGTCCTATGGGATGTGAAGGTAATTTTTCTTAGGAAGATACATATCATCAGCATCGCGAACCCAAAACTCACGTGTATATTTGGTATGTTCTCAAAATATACGAACCAACTGAATGATTTAAGAAGTAGTTGTTTACGTGCTTCATTCGAAATACGAAAATTTAGAGTAAATGTTCATCCCCTGAATTTTGGTTATGTGAACAAAATGATTGGGAAAACACTTACAATACTGGATGAAGCAGCATGTGATTATAACTAAGACTCTATGAGTTCTTACAGACCATTGTTGAATTAGAAAAAGTAATTTAAATCTGAAAATCACTCGTTGCGGAATTCGTCAGAAACACTCACACCTATATGCATAAAGCCTGTAATTCCTAGCAATCAGTGTTTAACAGATAATATAATTTGCATGTAACAAAATACAAAATAAACAAATTAAATTTTTATCATATGTATTAATGTAACAATTCTTAGAATTAGCAAACTTAGATTCATGTGACGAAACTAAACTAGTCTAATACGCACATATAAAAGTCATCAATGCACTCTATCATGTAGAAAAAGCAACCAGTGCATCTGCCTTGTGCCCTGAAACTCCTAGTTTGAAAACGTAGTAATTTCCTTGCTAAAATGTTGGACAGAACACGAAGGAAGAGATTGAGCCTAAGGTTTAATGTCTTTCCAGACTATATTTAATACCTCGTTTTGAAGAAGGCGGATGCGAACTATGTCGGCTACTGGCGATACATCCCTGGGTGATGGCGGATTGTCCCAGCCTGTCTTTGGAGGTTTCAGACCGCAGATATTCCGAAGCAAGCACAAAAGCAAACTGATATCAAAATTCTCTGACGAGACCGGAGGTCCTTTCATCGGAGGATATAGTCTCTTCCATTGTATATCATTTAATTTTCCTTTACCTCTCAGGTCCACGAGAGTTTTTCTTATTTCTGCTTTACGAAGGCCATTCGCTAAGCATGATGGCGAGAAATGTTGATCAAACTGGTGACAAAGAGCAAGCTGTCCTCCATCAATTAACAAAGATAAGATTCTTGCGAAGTTCACTTTTTCAATAGATGGCGCTAAATTCCTGTTACTGGCCATTTGATTTAGGTCTGTATTCCTAAAATAGCGAGCAAAGTATTGATTACTTCACTCTTATGTAATTTGTACATGTAAAGAGAAGACTAGGGATTAACATCAGCAACGAGTGGAGAACAAACATTTGTATTGCTAATATATTGCTAAAGGTATTTGACCGATTTTGCTTTTTCAGAAACTCTCATGGACGGAAATAGAGAAACTTTAAATGCAACTGCAAGCACATTTATTCCATAATACAATGATACATCGTTGTCACGTGGGTTTTTACGCAACTTGATGCGTTAGTGCATTATTATTTAAACAAATGCCACAAATTATATTTTTTAAAAATTCTTTTGAAAATAGTTTTGTTCGCGGTGAATCTGAATAATACGTTATTGTTTATAATCCTTGAACACATATTTATTTTTTAAGTTAACACCATTAATGGAATTACATTCAGAAACATATTTTGTTTATTGCTAACAGCAATTAGGAATTAAATCCAGAAAAAACACACATTAGTGTTTTAAGCTAACAGTATTAACGGAATTACATTCATAAGCACACTTTTATGTTTTAAGCTAACAATATTAATATAATTACATTCAAAAACACACTTTTTCTTTTATACTAACATCATTAATGGAATTATATCCAGACAAAAACACTTTTGCTTGTTAACCTAATAATATTAAAGGAATTTCATCGAGAAAAAACAAACTTTTGTGTTTTAGGCTAATAACATTAACATAATTACATTCAGAAACACAGATCTATTTGAAAAAGTCTATTAAAATATTGATATCACAATAAGAGTGAAGTTGTGGAACTATTGCGGTGATCCCAGACGTTTTGTCAGATTTACACTATTTGCAATTCTAAAGGTAATTCACCGAATGTTATGACAATTTCAAGTATTATCCTGCAAATAAAAAAACGTGTTATGCGTGTATGTTATGGTTTTTTTTTTATAAATGAAAGTTATTTTGTTGTTTAATCAAATAGGACAAACGCTGCATGTGGAATAGTATATATTTGGTTTTACATTGCATTCCAATCAATATTCAAGACAAGCTGTATAAATGGAATATCATCTTAAATGTAGACAAATACTCTTTAACTTTCGGACAAATCAGCATAATAGGTAGGCTTTCTATGTCTGAGACGAATTTCTGTAATTAAAATAACCCTACAGAGTCGTCAACAATTAATAACTTCTGCAGCTGACATCACTCATCTATGATGGTAGTCATAACGAGAAAATAGCAAGTGATAGTAATGTAGAAACAATATTATGAATGTGCACTTCATTGTGTTTTTTTTTTTTTTTTTATAAGGACATTGACCCAAGTACAAAAGTATACAGTGAAGAAAATAGATAATTCGAGTGGAAACACATGGGTATTTTCTAAGTCTATAGTAAGGTTTAAGTCATATAACACATACAGATGACACAATATGCACAATTACAAGGTTAGTAACAACTTGACATCATATTTGTAATATGTAAACAAAAGCACATTTAATCAAATGCAAACATACACAATCTTGAAATAATGCATTGAAAAAATGACATGATTGTAACAATAAGACTGGTGTTCTAATTTTAAAAAAATATTGTGCATTGATTGATTTATCCGCGACGGCTATGTGGGTGCAGATTTTAGTCATACCCAAAATTAAGGTTGAGATACTGCCTTCCTGACCACGGATTGGAAACATTAAAACATTTATATTTAAAAATAAACAGTGACACGCGCTCTGAATAGTTATATGGTGAATATATTTCATATCAAAGGTAACTAACGTGCTTATAAAGAATCGATCTCACTCGGGTTTAATTCTCTGGTACGAAGTGCATAATGTTGCGCAGTATACCCAGTATTGGACGATTTGACTCAATGTGCAAGGCTAGATCCGAAAATAAGTCTATTTTTCCTGTTGCGGTTTTCTTTCTTTAGTCTACTCAGCGTTTGTCCACATGGTTCCTTGATAATGAATTACTAGGATCGATAGAATTATCATCGGAATTGGCTTACTTTACGAGTTCACCGAATGCTACCACCTGCCGAGTACGGAAGTTTCATGCGCATTCTTAAGTTAAAGATAGTCCATCCATCGCGTAATGCTGAATGATGAGACGGTCATCATTGTCTATTGGAACAGAGTCATTGTCACTTTTGCAGCCCAGGCAGAACAAAACTCAGATCAGGTACTTTGGATCACATTAGACTTTGGACGGCAAGGCTTGAAATTGGAGCGTTACAACAACGTCATGCAGTGGGTCTTGAAACTTAATAACGAGGTTATACCCTTTCTCTTGAGGCCCACGTCGCAGACAACTACTCAAAGAGCAACGCCCATCTAGATGGGATCCACTGCTTTTATTTCGTTCTGGCAATATCAAGGGTATAGAAGCCCAACTCCGCACAATCTAGGTGTGTAAAGGTCATAAATCTCGGATATCGGACAGGCGCCTTCCAAGCCTAGATACATAAACTTATGGAATAGAAGACAGCATGCGTACGGTGCATATCCATCCCGTTGACAGGGAGTCCATAGTAGTTGGGCTGCCAGTGCGTCATATCACAAACAGAGCAGGGTTTACGGAGTCGATTGCTGGAAGAAATGTATTCGTTTTAGAGTCACATTGGCGTGAAGACCTTAGGCGGAACAGATTCCACAGACCTATCAAAACTACTAACTTCAGTCTGTTCTTAGTATCCGTCTTGCAGCTATTTTAGCAAGCAAAGTAAGCTGTCAAAAGCATGCTCGGCAGTTTTGCCATTGTCACTTACAGATACGTAGGTTTCTCCAGGAAAAGCGTGATAAAGCAGGCTCATTGTTCACCTTAAATTTAGGCTATTTGATCCGTTGTAATCATAGTGAGTAAAGAGGCCTGGGAACTTTGTTCTTCCGCGTAGCATTCTGCATTTTATACTAGAGCCAAAGAGAGAGAGAGAGAGAGAGAGAGAGAGAGAGAGAGAGAGAGAGAGAGAGAGAGAGAGAGAGAGAGAGAGAGAAGAAACCACTGGAAATAATTAAAGGAGGTCTTGCGGCTCATATTTACTTCGCAATATTTTAGACGCCATGGGCCGTTGTGTCTATTCCCAAGAGGACGAGAACAATCTCGCAGTCTTTGCTGGTCTTGACTATAAACGATAAGATCAGAGAGGGTGAGTTCGCGTAATAATGGTTCGAGTTGTATACAAGTGACCATGCTGTACTACTGGATTGCTTGATCGACATCCTGGAAGTTGTACTCAGCGTTCGTTCGGCGGTAGGGCTCTACAATGACCCAGTCAAGGTGGTCCATTCTTTTAAAGATCCACTTAGCATACGCAGCTTGGCTCTGTTTTACGGCCCTATCCTACCATATGCTGATTATCCCTACCACAGCTACCATTTTGAAATATGGGTCCTTACTTCAGCATATTTGACGGGAGGGTATTCCGTTTAGCATATTGTCTGGGATAAAGGGTAGTCTTATGTGGATAACAGCCTTACCAACAACATAGGGAAATAAAGTCGAACGTTTGGGGTTGCTCTTTTGTAGCTCGTCTGGTCCGCAGGGACCCAACCACTAACAACAACATCGTGGTAACGATAGTGACCAGTTCTTTGGAGTCTTTAAACGTCAAATTGTTAAAACTTGTTAACCAACAATTTTGCCATACTTCTGATGCAAAAGGGTCTGATCGACTGGTGCACTTGATGTGCTTGTTAGGATTGCTTTGGTGTATTGCTTTATTCTCTGGGCTTCCATTTCCACACCAATCGGCGTTGCGCTTATAGCGCCTACCGGCCTGGCAAACCATATAACCGTTCCAAAGGGTATACACATAATCGAAGAATATCTAAACCAGCTTCAATAGCCGTAGAGATGGCTGTCGACGTGCTCATTGCTAATCTCAGGAGGATGGTTGGAACCTCTTCCTTTTTCGCGGCCCATTACTGTTTGCGCTCTCTCGCCTCGTGCCTGATCAGATATATCTTAGATTTTCGTAGCTGGTCAGGGAACTCTTCCTTCTTTCAATGTCGATCTTTCGCACCCTCTTTTCCCGCCTTCATCCTTTTATAACTTTTAATTCATCTAACGGCGTTCGCAGTGGAGACGATACTTGTTTTCATCTCAACTGTCGTCGCTCTTGTCGTTACTGTCTGGCTCTTCGTATCCTACGTTTCGGCATCTATTTTCTTGTTCTTTCGTGGTACTATTGCTGAGAGAACATCGATGTCCAAATTGGCAGTGCTTTTCCGTGATAAGAGTGGCGGAAAGTGACACCAAGTACACACCATAGCAGTGAAAGAGTGAATATCTATCAAACGTGTCTTCCTTGAGATAACCTAAGAGTTTGGACTGTTTTTTTTTTTCTTTCTGGAAGATCGGCATCAGCAACAAATTGGCAAGGGCGTACATGTGTAAGTGCATTTTTCAGAGCGTCTTGTTCATCAGGGCTTCAAGCCGGTCCTCATTCCGGCAGTGGAGCGTTTCAGTTTTATCGCCGCTCATTTCATTCAGCCTGGAGGAGGTGGTCTGGCAAGCAAAATATTGTTTCACATTACCGCAAGCCACTAATGCAGCTAGACGCGATCGCTTTTGCTTATGCATTTGGGCGCCATTGATATTAGTAGCGCAGTCTTTTCCGGTAGTCCAAACATATTCTGAACGTCGTTATTCGAGTAAATCATCGCAGCTCCTTGCCTTACTCACGGCGTGCACTCATGATGCCCATCCCATAACCCACGATGACCAAACTTATGATCAGTAGAATGATGTTTAGTACTTCCTACACGTTAAGGTTAGATTATCTCATTTATGGTGAGTCTTTAAAAGGAATTTCGTGTGTTTAGACTCAGATAGCAGAAGGGCCTGATACCATTGGTGGTTCCGGTCAATCACGATGTAAAGATTAACCTTTGCTTGCGATTTCTTTTAGTACTAGAAAATGATAGGTATCTCAGTGGCAGCCTTTATACCGGAGAAAGGCCAGTTGCCTATACCATGCAAAAGGCTGTCTTTATCAAGAGAGATAAGTTTTCCAGAACAAACATTGTTGTTGATGGATCTCCATTTACACTACTAAGAATTATTACCACAGGCTGTCAAGAATATGCCATTGCCATGATCATTCAATACCCCGCCCTGATAGATGCATTTTGGAACAATTGACGAGTTAAAGATTCGTTTCACTGATGATCATCGCATCCTCGACAACAACAGACTGCCTATAACAGTAGTCCTCGATATTCAAGAACAGTCGGCATTTACAGTCCATGGAACCTGTGGTGTCAAAAAATATTGGTGCGTCTAAGAAAGAGCTTCAAGATTATGCTAAAATGTCATATGTTGACACGTTTGTGGTCGCCAAGTTGTCTAAGTCTGATGACGACATGAGGGAAAACATCGACATAACTGTCAAGTGGTCGTTAGCACCCTGTCAAATGCCATTTTTATTATGTCTCGCCTCCATATGATGACACGAAAAGCATTGGCACACTAACTTATAAATATTATTTATCTTGGTAGGCATAGAACTCATAGTTTCTTTACTACTAATTGTATACTGTGACTCACTGACTATTGTATTCGCCTTCACGATACTTCGCACTGAATCACCGCTCCCAAGGTATCTATAAATAGCGAAATTGTCAGTGTGGAACGTTCTGAAAAAAATTTGTTTGAGCCGACAGCCGACTCATGTCTTTCAGCTGATAGAAAATGTCCTCAGACAGAAAGTATTTGCGGTGATAAAGAACCATGTTTGCGCTGATAAATATATGTCTTTACACTGATGTGCGAAAGCTTGAATTCTGGTATGGATTAAATGAGTTTGGGTTGAGAGTGTTCCACCACCGATGTCTGCGAGGTATCCTGATGCCTACTTGCAAGACAAACGGTTGATCAAGCAAGTTCATTTACCTAATATTTGAGAGCTTGGGGACAAGCGAGATGTGAGGTTAACCCATATTAGGAGAGCTGGGTCTCGAACGTAACCATGTTTTTCTTTTTGCCTATCAAGTGCTTATCTTGCTACACATTAAATGAAAAGGTAATCACTTGGATAGACGTGATTAGCCATACGTGATTATATTTGTTAACATAAACGTGACTTAGTTCACAAGCAGAAACTTAATCATTCCTTGCGTCTAGTGTAATCATCAAAAAACGAGGTAAGCTTTATCATTTAGAACAAGGAATAAAACACAAAGAAAATCCCAACGTGTATATCTAGGGGCTAATTACGGGTGGATTTAATATACCGCTAGAAAAAGAGTTCGTTAACCACGTGCTATAAAAATTCACGGCATCTCCCACTAGGTTGGATCAGAGTATAAACAAAACTCAGATGCGAGCATCCAATTTTTACTCGAATGTAAACATAATATAATAGTGTAGAAATCTTGCTTTACGAATCAACTCCAGATGGCCAGAAACCTTCAGTTTTTCAATTTTTCACACGGTTAAATCAGGCTACCATTATCAATATATCTGACTTGGTTTAGCAGAACATGCTTTGTTAAGGCAATGATCAAATTTATGACACCTCTGCGTGAGTCTGGGCTAGAGTGGAAGGTGGTGACGGTGAGGCCATACCTGGGAATTTACAGTTGATTAATTTTTGGGATGTACGTGAGACTGATTGAATACTTTTCATGGGTAAGTTGGATAGAAGGTGCGTCTGAAAATACACATGGTAGGTTCAAAACAACAAAGCCTCGTCTTGCATCGCGAACACGTGGAAGATGGCCTAAGGTCGACGATAATAATGTTACGAATATGTAATTAAATTGCTTATGTGTTAGTTTAAATTTTTTTTTAATTTTATTTTTGTTTCATTATATTTTATTTGTAATGATAATTTTCACGGGATTTGACTATTTTCGGAAAATTCACTTCTCTGTTTTGACCTCAGTAAAATGTAAAAAGTATTACATTATCAGTATTTTTAGCTCACCTTGGTTGAGACGTTTTGTAAACACTAAGTGAAAACGATTGGCTATTACCAAGGTCATGTTCGGCCCAGGTGTTAGCTAAATTGTAAACAGCCTTTCTTTTTTTATTTCCAGTGTGGGAATCTGATTCTTAGATAGGGCTATTCTTACCTACGTGATAATTGGCATTTGTTTTTTTACTGCGCTGTTTAAATGAGTGATCACGTCGCCCTGTCACGTGAGCCACCATGTGATCTAAAATCGAGGCTTAAAACAGCCATTTTGCTAGTAGATTGATCAGTCGCAAAATTGTACCTTTGGGCTCAAGGTATTTGTCAAGTTGTTGCTATTTGAATTGATTTTCGTATTTAAAATAATTTATTCACCCTGGGAAATATTCTACTTCAACGAAATACTTGGACAAAGACATACAGTGGAAATTTATTCTGGAATTGTAAACGGGAACATTATAAATTGTTATTTAACGAGGATCTGTTGCCATCAGTATAACAACCTCATCTGACGTCATCGCCTTCCATATTGGAATTTCATCGAGATTCGAACCTGGATTCAATTAGAACTCTTTAGTGATAGACTTATATTGTTCAATTCTAGGAATAAATTTTGGATTATATTCACAAACCGTAAGTCCTATTTCATATTTTTACCTTGTCTTCTAGGGAAATAAATTATTTTATTAAAATTTACAAAGCTTGTTGACTTCACTCTTTTCTTTTGTTGCTTTTGTACGAGCCTACATGTAACAATATGAATATGTTACGTGATTGATAGAGTATGCAAATATGCGGCGTAACTGCAAAGTATGCGCATATGTTATGTGATTGAGTATGTACGTGTGTATGTTACATGATTGATAATTATGTGAATATGTTACGTGATTTACACAGTATATGAATATTTCATGATTGATAGATCATCTTGAAGATGTTACGGGATAGATAGAGTATGTGATTGCATTACTTGATTCATAGATTATGTGAACATGCTATGTAATTGATATTATATGCGAATATGTTACGTGATTGATAGAATATTTGAGAGAGTGTGAATGTTACGTTACTGATAGAGAATGTGAGTGTCTTACGTGTGTGTGTTGCGTGATTGATTTAGTATGTGAATGTATTACGCGCTTGATAGAATATGTGAGTGTACGATTGATTGTGTATGATAATGTGTTACGCGATTGATAGAATATGTGAGTGTGCGATTGATTGAGTATGATAATGTGTTACGCGATTGATAGAATATGTGAGTGTGCGATTGATTGAGTATGATAATGTGTTACGCGATTGATAAAGTGTTTAAGATGTCATGTAACTGACAGAGCATGTGCATATATCACGTGATTGATAGAGGATGTGTATAAGTTAAGTCCCTAATTGCTATGAGAATTATGTTAAGCACAGCCAGGCCTTTCATGTACAATGCTGTCGGGCATTTCTGCGCACTTAAGGTTTCCGCCACCAATACTGAAGCAAAATGCATACCGAATTCGACCGATTGAAGAAAATAAAATACTGCAATGCTTACCATTTGGAAAGAGGCAATTGTCACCAGAATATTCTGTTCAAAACAATATTAATTTTGGACACACGGGATAACATCCCTGTGTTTTCATGACTCGCGATATGTCGGCCTATTCTGCGCATAGCTTTGAAAAGATGTAATATTTATCCATCGGGCTATGGAAATGAAATACATTACTTTGGACTATTTCTGTCAGCATTTCAGTCAAATAATTAGGTCAGGTTTATGCTGCTTTTTCAAAATTCAACGTAACATTGCCAATGTCAAGAGATATTAAGCAAACTAAACAGATCTTGTAAAAAAAATTAGTAAAGTTCAACTTTAAAAAAAAAAATAAGCTATTATGTTGAAGGGAAACAACAATGAATAGGATGTAATGTGTTTACAACGTCTCTTTTATGGGAAAACAAATGCCAAAGAATTTAGAAACAGACTATACGCCGGGCAATTTCTTGAGAATCCCGTTCTAGCGGACATTTTGGATAGCAGACGATTTTGTATGTGTGGGACAACTGCTTGCAAATTTAGAAACCTGGATTAAAATGCAGTTTCGTTTTAAGGTATATATTTCCATCTTTTATATAATGTATTTATTTGTATGATTCTAAAAGATATATAGTAAATAGGATTTTCTCGGTTAAAAGTTCAAAAAGGTCATGGAGTGGGTCTTCATGTTGACATTTAGAAATCACATTTTCATATGTGTTTAGGGTAGAAATGTGGGATATTTTTGTATACTTTATGAATATCACTTTCCATAATTAAAGGACGATCGTTCTTTGTTCATACAAATTGGATTTTCGACCAGAACCAACACTTGATCCAATGTTTACAGGAATATCGTTTCGCAGAATTACCCGACGCGGAGAATTGGCCGACATGGTGGTATATTACAATAGCATGTGTTTCATATAGATTAGATTTCTAGCTGGATAATTGAAATTGTCCTTCCTTGTGTTAATGGTAACCTCTCTTTTTATCTCCCCCTCTACCTTTGTCCCCCTCTCTTTCTTTATAACCGTATATTAGAAGTCTCTCTCTCTCTCTCTCTCTCTCTCTCTCTATATATATATATATATATATAGACACACACACACACACACACACACACACACACGAATATTTCAATTATTTCAATGGTCAATCCTGATTTTATGAGCAGGTACAATTCGTACGTGGTAGCTGTGATGCATCTATGTGATAATATTATGTTAACATTGTATAATTTGTGTAAACATCTGTTATGTTTGTGTTCTTTTCTGTGGTTGATGTTATCTTTGTCTTATCTTTACTAATTACATGCATATTTGTTTTGTATCTGTTTAATTGCATGGTTACAATGCAAAGTCAGTGTTACTTAATTGTGTAACTCTGGATAAATATATGATATTATCATTACTATTATTATTATTATAGTAAAATTCATTTCTGGCCTCATTTATCTCTATACTCGTATTAGTACAGATTTTTAAAAACAACATGCACTGCTTGCGATTGTGTGTGTGTGTGTGTGTGTGTGTGTGTGTGTGTGATTTGGATTTTTAACGTAGCTTTACCAATTTTTCAGTCATATCGCTACGATGTCTGCAGTGTGACAGTTTTAGTGCTGTCTAGCACTGGGGCATCATGCTGCAGACATATAGTATGATGTCCCACCCAGTCACATTATCCTGATTCCAGACCGACCAGTCCTAACATTAACCTCTTAATGCTGAGAGCCTATCGAGGCAGCTGTTAGTACCAAAGTAAAACAAAATGAACAACTTAGAGCAATAGCTTCAAGAAAGTAAATTCAATTAATAGAAACAATGATTTTGTGAACTTTGTCCTCGATGTGCAACAAGAGATTTTAATAAGCTCTAATTTTATGAAATGTCAATACATATCTGTTACCACCTACATATCCAGAAATCATCTAAATGGGCATGAGACAAATTCACGATATTTGGCTCTGAAGCAGTGGTTTTTACAAGTAAATAAATAAATATAATTGCACTTGGGCAATAATGTACATTTATACCTAATCTAAAGTATAACAAAAGGTAGCTGGGACAAGTAAAGAAGTAAATAAAAAATGCCTGCACATTACCTTTACACATATTATAATCCTTTTAACATCAATTAGGAAGTGCACAATGCAAACTGCACACAATTGTAGTGTAGATATTAGCTTATCACTCGAGTACATACTCTGTCTGGATTTATCACCTCTCAAAAGGAAATTGTCGTCGGAATAATTAGTAACAGGTAAACACTCGATAGTTCGTTGCTATGCGCTGTGGACGTGTACAGCATTTAAATTGTATTCGTGCAATGAACTTATATAATATCCGGATTTGAAACCATTCAGATATTTACTGGGTGCTTTGCCTATCATGACAGATTAGGTACAGAACATATTTGATCAACCAAGGGCTTTAAAACCTATCAATCGCTTATTTACACATAAATATTAAAGCATACAGGTATGTATGCATGTATGTAGGTAGGCTTACAGATAAATATGTACGTAAGTATGCATGCAGGAGGGTAAGCGCGCATTGAATTGCCTATGTATAGTCTGTTAACGAAATTTAGGTCGGAAACCAGTCGTAATCTTAATAAAGACGGTTCTGCAACGAGTCTATGGGAAAGCGAATGCCAAAGGTTAAACTCATGTTAAACAATACTTATACCTTATATAAATAGGAAAATACATGGATGCGCCCTTAATGTTTATGTTAACCTCTGAACTGCACTACACACTTATAACAAACGGATAGCCCATGTAATCCTGTGAGTCTTATCGACGACAAACTTAAACATATAAACAAAATAATTTAGGGAAAGAGGACGAATTATTAAAATTAAACACCCAAGATTTGCTCCATCATAAATTTGCCATTAAAACATAACCTCTTTCGACCAATTCAAAACAGAGCGAGTGTGGACTAAACCAATCCGTGTTTCAAAAGAGAACGGTCAACCTAAAGTGCCTTCTCAAGCATGATCTGGCCCATCGGTAGTGAACATGTCACACACTACCCGATTCTCCAAAAATACGGTGACAAATCCAAAAAGGTTACCAGATGAAGCTAAACGTTAGTCCACTTTGCTTTCCGTGGGCCCTTTGATTTGATGCAGGTTGCTTAAGAAACGCTGCAATCGAGAAGTTATAAGTCTCAATGAAATGCACCGCCATACGTTTACCTTTTTATATACGATGCAGTTGTTGTTGCACATATGTTGTATCTAGTTTACGTTTCCCTTTTAGGACCATCATGGTAACCACTAACTAAAAGTACAAAACAACACCAAATGGTAGAAGATGTTATCAGTAATTATCAATTTGATTGTAGTGTTTGTTTGGGACGTAAAATAGCCAAGTATCTTCCGTGTTTTATATATTATGTCTGCCTCGACTTGATGTATTCCTGAAAGAAAGAACAAGTTCATATTACTCGGAAAAGATGTTGCCTCTTAGCTCACGTTAATGAAATTAAAACAGAAAATTTACAGACAACAAAGTTGCTTATATTGGCTAAAAATTTGGTGCTTGATAAGTAAAGCAAGAGGGAACCCACGGTCAGCATTGTAATGACTGTGAGGAACATTTGTCCGCCAACTGTGCAGAAGCGGATGCATATACAAAGATTTCGAGCTACGAAATAATACAGACCTTAATTATGGTAAGTTCATCGTTAGCATCAGTATTACATTGCATGTCTTCAGTGTAAAGCTTATAAGGAGGGAAGTGAAGACGTACAGAATGCAGTGAAGCGTAGAAATAAAGCTCACTTTTCATGTTACAACTCACGCAAATCACGCAATAAATTGCAACCGAGGCTATACTGTTTCGTAAAGAACATTCAGTTCTGCCTTCTTCTCTGACATCTGCGTCACACTTCCGGTGCTCGTGAGACCGCAGATAATTATTGTTTGTGAAAATAAGGAATCTCTGTATTCCTCCCAACCCCCCACCCCCCCGATATCAGCACCGATGCTTGGCTACCATGCAATCGCGGCAACTCTGGGGGATATTTCCAAACGAGCTGTTAAGGGAATGACGTCACGGGTTTTGTGAATAATGTTACTGACTAACCAATTGGGAGTCATAGGTTTACTAGTTACCTGCCTATGATATTAGCTTTCCAATTTAGGGCGGGTACCAGATAATTCTGTATTGTAGAGTTTTACATCCGAGGAAACTTGGCACCATCTGTCGGACAAATAATAATGAACACGCTATCATTAATGATAAATTTAGAAAGTTATGACCAAGGTCAGGTTACGCATGCAATGCTAATGTTGAATTTCTATAATCTTCGGCGTGTGGAGAGAGACCTCATGAGAATGACTGGACTTCCAGCTACGAACAGACCATTTTCCACTGTATCCTTTTGCTTTTTCCACAGGAGCTCTGATTTAACGCAACGCTTGCAAAAACATCTGAAATGATAATAGGGGGGAACCAATACTATGAGCTTGAAATAGTATATTTGTCTCCAGTATGATCAGGAACAATTGCGCAACCAATGAATTATAAGTACAGATATGGAATTGCTTAGTTTTATGACTATATTACTATAGAGAAAGAATAACTGAGATAACATATATTGACCGTTAAAGATTCTTACACTTGATTGGTTCGATACTGTGCAAATTAGTGGAAGAGTTAGTCAAATAAACTTCGCAATTCAGCCATAGAAAAATATCTTATTGACTAAAGAAGTCTTCCGAATGGGCACAAACAATTAATTCAATTCCCACAGATTATAACATTAATATTTGGCCAAATTACAATACTTTTATGTTAAAATAGGCAAATTACGCTTAGATGACTTGACTGATCTATCCAAGAGGACAAATTTAAAACGATGCAAATGTTATTCTGCGAGCCTTGATTTTGAGAATATTCCCATGTAGGTAACCCGGTATTAAAATCTAGCCCTGTGAAATTTCCCTTTTTACATGCAGTAGTACCTGTGAGGCGACAAAATAAATAAAAATTGATTCAAGGTTCAAGCCTACTAATGTCTTGTTTACCTGCACTGGTCCTTGTTCTGAAATGATGTTATTCTCTAGTATTTTGTCAAATCAATCAGCGTCATTTAATATTTTAAATGCGGTATTTAATATGCCACAACACATACGGTGTTTCTGTCGCTCGTAACATAATTACTTCCCGTTGATCTATAATGGTGCGTTCCTAGGATTTACCAGTGAATGATTTCATGGAGAGTATTTACAGCAAGAACAAAACAAAAGGATTGATAAAAACCAAGTTGTTCCAGACGATAATTAAAGGATGAATTGTGAATTCATTGAAACAAAACAAAAGAACCGAATTTGTTAAGAGACTTGAAGATATATTGATATGTTGAATGTGTTCTAATCAATATGTACCTTAGGCACCGAGCACAGAATGAGTGTATGTTACTGTGCTTACGTGTCCATAAGGTGAAGTATTTACAGTGTCAACAAATCGCACACACACACACACACACACACACACACACACACGTACACACACATACACTGTTCATTATTCACTGAAAAGTATGTTTGGTACTTTTTGGTATTATACGTATAATGATTGTGATCCTATTATATTCATTTTCTGGCCTTTTTCTTGTGGTTAATAAGCAATTTTGTATATTTTGAATTTCAAATTCTGTTTGATTACATATTTGTAATTCTTTACAAAATGTTCACTCGAGACCACTTTAAAACCTTTTTTTAGATTTATACATTTGGAATAAATAAGGTATTGACCGTAACTAGCAAAACTCTAAATTTGGAAGACCATTTAACTCATCCTTAAATCGTCTAGGAAATTTCTTTTTCAGTTTTGACAAATCAAATATATTTTGTTTCAGTTAGTCACATGTGTCACAGAGCTTCATGTTATCGATCATGTTATTGTGAGAAGAATGAATCAGTATAAGGCAAAACTAGTTTTATTTTATTCACCGCATCTGTTATAAAACACCTTTTGGCAAAATAATCCGCACATGAGCCATTTTGCAAACTTCTACAATATAAATCCATCGGATATTGATTTGTTAATTTGATTTTCTTCTTCATTGTCTTTTCACTCTCTCCTGTTTTGAATTTCTTCACTCTCACAGTTTTTTCCTCTTCTTCCTCACTTTCTTCTCGTCTTATTTTGGTCTCTTTCTGAACGTGTCTGGGTTCTTCCTTTTCGGAGGGTACCTCTTCTTCCTGTTCGGAACCCCACTCCTCCTGTTCCTGTTGTTTCTTAGGGCAGTCTGAAGACCAATGTCCTTTTTCTTGACAATGATAACAGGTATCTTGACCTTTGTCTCTTTTAATGCCTGTCTTACTTTGATGTTGTGGAAATTCAGAAGACCAATGCCCTTTCTTCTGACAGATATAGCAAGTATCTTGACTTTTATGTCGAAAGGAGGGGTAGTAGTCCGTCGGCTTCTTTGAAGAAAACCTTTGTATGACACTTCGCAAAGCTCTGATCAGAAGTTCGATCTGTGTTGGCTCTTAAATCTTTCTGCTAGGATTGAGAGTGAAATGAATACTTTGAGGGAAGACACTGACCCCTTACATAAGGAAGACACTGACCTAACATTGATATATAGGGGACCATGGCGTTTAAAATGTAGTCATTTGACTTTTTGAAATGAAGATGAAATGATCGCATCATTTCGTAAAGAAAGGAGAAGAAAGTAAGAGTCAGAAACGTGCTCTATCGTCTCGCACAGTAGCTGAAGTCTTGGCTGAAATTCATGCCAGCGATTTCGAAGATGACATGAGTGAACCAGAATCTAGACCTAGAGAGTCTACGTCAAACCAAAGTCCACCACCAGTAACCCCTCAAAATTAGTACACATTCGAGAGACGGATAAACGCTCATCTAGAAAATTTAGAACCACAGCCTACACGTACACGGTGAAGTTTAAAGATTTCAAGTCCAACGTACAGTTGGAGAAAGCAGAAGAGTTCATCACCAATTTGTGGGATTCTTTGTTAACCACACTGAAACGACAATGTGAAGACAAAAAAGACGATTGCTTGAGACTTTCCATTTATCACGACAGTTTGAAGTCACCTGTTTGGCTCGAGTTTAGCAGTCCAGGAGAATTGATACCTTCCAAAGTCATCGACAAAATTCAACACGTGGAGCAATCCAACGACAAGTTTCACATCACCGATGGAAAAGCGACACTGTACATGACCCACGTTTCTCTTCCCAAAGGGACCGAACAACGCAGAAAAGTGTTTTTGGTGGACGATCTTCGCAGCATCAAGCGCAGCATTTTCTGAATTAACAGCCCTCAAGACTAGATGTGTTTAGCCCGTGCCATCGTGGTGGGACGAACGTATGCTGACAAAAACGACACGGCAGAATGGAAAAGAGCCTGTAAAACTGTTCAAATATCGAACCGAGCCAAACAACAAAAAGAAGCAGAACTCCTGTTACAGCAAGCTGGCCTATCTAAAGACACGCCCTGTGGCATTCCTGAAATGCAAAAAATTGCAAGACGTCTTAGCTCCACGCTATACCTTGAAAGTACACCCTAAAGAAGTGCTCGGACCTCTGTTGTTTTGAGGCAAACATTTCAAAGACGGAAAATACATTCACGTCTATCATCACGATGAACATTTCGATGCCATTCCCAGTATTACTGGATTCCTGGATACAGTTATTATTGTGAGAAATGTGACTGTATCTATAACAGCATTGTGGATGGAAACGTGAGGGATGTTTGGCCTCTAAACCCTATCTTGACAAAGGACAGTAACGAGTGCGTTCCAGACTTGTCAGCGTAGTTTTGTCAGCCCAGCCTGTTACCAACAGGATCTGAAAACGCAAGGTTCACGGAAGAAATGTGCTTCTCAACTCCTGAGATTTGTGTCCTGCTTGTGGACAAACGATACGTAGCAATAATGCCAAGGAACACCTATGTCCAGGATAGAAACGATGTCACATTTGTCACCAAATCGTGGACTTGGAACACGAATGTTACACTCACAAATACCAGCCCCAACAGGAGGTAGATGAAGAAGATGACCAGAAGAAAGTGGATTTAATCTTTTTTGATTTCGAATGCATGCAGTAGACTGGCATTCACATTCCTATTTTCTACGTGGCTCATCGAGCGTGCGAGAAGTGCATCCAAGAGCCTAGTTTTAGTTATTGCCCTCACTGCAGGAAGATTCCTGGAGGACGTGAAAAATTCTTTCGGGGACCTAACACGCTGGCCGATTTTGCCCACTGGATCTTAGACCTTATTGACGAAACGTGCAGCCAAGAGGACATCGAACGTTATGGAGATAGTCATCGCTATGCCACGACGATGGCTTACCATTTTTCGGCATATGATGGACAGTTTCTTCTGAAATACTCTACGGAACAAAGCACCGAACACCCTAAAGTTACCTTGAACGGAGTCAAAATCATCTCCACGCGAGTGGGACAAATGCAATTTAAAGATTCGATGAGTTACTTGGCCACGCCATTGAGCCGAATGCCTAAAGCGTTTGGAATGACAGAAATAGCCAAAGGATATTTTACCGCACTTTTTCAATACCGAAGCCAATCAACACGCCGTTATGTCACATTTGCCTGATGCTCACGACTATGACCCCGACAACATGCGCACCGAACAACGAGAAGCTTTCTACGCTTAGTACCACACTCACACTTCGGACTCCTTCGACTTTCAGGAAGAAATGTTAAAGTGCTGTCGTTCCGACGTGGACATTTTACGGCGATGCTGTGGAAATTTTCGAGACTTGTTCACAGAGAACAGAGGGATTGATCCTTTGAGTAAAGCCTGCACCGTGTTCCTTAGAGTACCGCAAGCGATTCATGCCCTAGAAGACCCTGGCTGTTATAAGCCATCAAATGACCAATTTTGTCAAACGTCAATACTCAGTCAAAGGCCTACGCTGGCTACATTACTTGTGTGACAAGGAAGACAAATGAATCCAATACGCCCGAAACGGAGGAGGTAAAAAGACCATCGGAACGTATTCGTTGGATGGCTGTGACTTAGAAAACCCTAAGATCGTGT
The DNA here is from genome assembly GCA_016617855.1 of Megalonaias nervosa. Lineage (NCBI taxonomy): Eukaryota > Metazoa > Mollusca > Bivalvia > Unionida > Unionidae > Megalonaias > Megalonaias nervosa. The sequence goes on along the minus strand of JAECUM010014111.1, from coordinate 3,232 downwards.
ACGAGTTTAACGGTTGCTTACGAGGAGAAAGGAGAAGAAATCAAATGCTTGGACGTGTGTTCGCTGTATCCTTACGTGTGCAAATATTGTCACTTTCACGCAGGGCACCCACAATTGCAGACGGAACACACTGACCTGGACAATATTCGACAATACGAAAGATTGATTAAATGTGAAGTCTTGCCACCCACGAATTTGTACCATCCCGTTTTACCTCACCATTGTCAAGGAAATCTGATGCTTCCCTTGTGCCGTACTTGTGCCGAAACGTGCAATCAAGACCAACCTTGTCATCACACCCAGGAAGAACGCGCCTTGACAGGAACGTGGGTCAGCATGGAATTGTTCAAAGCTCTGGAAAGGCATTTTAACAGACTTTTTGAAACTGAAACAAGAAGCCAGCGGCTATCCTTCTTGGTGCCACAATCCTGATGACCAAAGGAAATTCAAAGAGAAATACCTAGAGCAGGAAGGCATTAGTTTACATCACATCCAGAAAGACGATCGTTTGCCAAAGTGATGCTGAAGTGCTTGTGGGGCAAAATGGCACAACAACCGTGTTTACCCAAGACGGAATATTGGTCCGATCCTTCCCGCTACTTCCAGATAATTCACGACAAAACCAAATACATGAAACACGTGGACGTTCTTGGTGAAGACGTGATCCTGGTCAATTATAAAGAAGAATTGGACTTTGTACAAGCCGATGAATTTGGAAATGTCATCATTGCGGCTTACGTGACAATCCATGCTTGCTTAAAATTGTACGAAGCTTTGGAACTGTTAGGAAATCGTGTGCTGTATTTTAACACGGACAGTTGCATCTACATCGATCGCCTGGATCACCGACACCCTGACATCGAAGGAGACCGTTTAGGAGCCTGCTCTGACGAACATCCCGACGACAAGATTCTAAGTTTTGCTAGTGGCGGTCCTAAAAATTAGGGCAACGAATACCGAGACCACCAAGGAGAGGTGCACACCGAGTGAAAAGTGAAAGGATTCGCTCTCACTTATCGCACCAGTCAAGTGGTGAACTTTGGGGTATTGAATGAAGCCTTGCAGTCTGGAGAGGATCAACATTTTAAAGTAACCACCTACCAACCTCACAAGATTGTACGTTAGCCTCACACCAAATCGTCAGTCGGCCTTTGGAAAAAGTGTATCGATTCGAGTAGCAGAAGCGAGTGCTTCTTTCTAGCCACTTCACTTTACCGTACTGACACACTGATATTGGTCAGCATATGAAAAGGGAAAACGTCTAAGACCGATAGTTCATTGTGACTACCATTGCCAAGCGAGAAAGATGAATCCTCACAAACAGACACCATTCAAGTTCTGTGAGTCTCCGGTGGAGTGCGATGCTGTGCCTTGCGATTGCAGGGATTCCGTACGCTGTGACCTCAACGATTCAGTACCACATCATGGAAACCTTGCTATGACTACTACTACTACAATACCTACCATGGAAATTGATGCTGTGCGTGTCAAACCTGACGGATGCAAAATCGATGCCACTAGTTATCGTGGACTCTTTAAAGGCTTTCATGGTCAATGTCATTCTCCACGTGAAACCATGCGGCTACCACCCTACGGATGCCATCCATGTCTGAGTAAACTACTGCGGGTTTCACCGTGCCCTCATCGAAATGATCCTGTGAAAGAAGAATATTCGTTCCCTGTTCGTTTGTCTGAATACTGCGACTATGAAAGACGTTTCCAAACCTTCCAAGGAAAGTGGCCTAAATATATGGGAGGACCTATCCCCTATGACTTACCCAGAGCTGGATTTATCTACTTGGGAGAAGGTGATAAAGTCAAGTGCTTCAATTGCGGTCTGTCACTTCACGAGTGGAGCAGAAAGATTCCGCTTACCTGGGGAGGGGATGTTTTCCTTCACGTCCGTGCTTGAGACAGATAAAGTCCAGCGTTCGTCAATCGCGAAATATTCGTCTTATGGAGGAAAACAAACCTAACCTACGTAAGAGCCAAATTGCTTATTCCACTTCAAAATGCTCAACAGAACGTGGAAACAGTACCACCCTATTTAACCAACCTAAGAAAATAACCCTCCTATATCAAATCAGATGGCAAGGGAGCCACCCCACTACCCCAAAAAGGGATTAGTGTACAAGCTGAGCACCTACCCCCCTAAAGCAATGCCAAGAGTTACCAAAAATCTAACTCAAGTTAACTAGTCACCCAACAGCCTGTATACACACTGCCAAGTAATGAACCTTCTAACATGACAAGTAACAAAACAATAAGCAATGCAGGTAACAAATGAACATGCAATGTAGGTAACAAACCAATCCCACTAACTATTAATCAAACTAACTCGGTAACCTTCACAAATACCAATACCATTTATTACTTAAGGGTCTTATTGGCGGGTATTCCAGCCGTTACCAAAACTGATCTGATACCATGGATCCCCTTTATCAAACTACTCACTGATTTTTTGGAAAAACACCTTGTTTCCATCCAATAAACTCCCAGAACAAAACCAATTAAATAACTTATAAAAATCGAAATGGATAAAACTAAGAAAAACTGTCTAATAATCTGGCAATGGAATAGTCGGGGACTAAATATCAACAAACATGCATTTCTTATCAATCTAGACAATACAAATAAAAAACCGATATTATTTGCATCCAGGAAACTCTATCACATTAGACTTCCAAATACTTACCAAAAATCCCCGGCTACTCAACCAGCCAATTCGTTATGAGGGAAAGCGAAATTAAAGGGGGGGGGGGGGTCTGGCTGTCTTTGTCAGTGACTCACTCTCAAATACAACCGCTGGTTAACAGTCAGACCCTCAGACTGAAGAAGGACACACTATAACCCTAGAGTACCATTCGGTACTTATGCACATAGGTAAGCTGACAATAGAAATTTTCAATATCGAAGAACTTACACTGTTTCCCCCCTCAATTATGACCAAATATCCAGTTCTGCAAATGAATACATAATATGTGGCGATTTCAACGCACATAGCAAAGGTTGGGGAGGAAACCGCCTAAACAAGCGGGGTACAATGATTGAGGAATGATTATACAACAATAACCTAGTCATACTCAACGACTGAACTACAACTAGGATTAGCCCAGAGGATGTCTCCTCATCCGCATTAGATCTAACGATCTGCACCCCCAATTTTAGCCTCCTTGACAAACTGGGAGGTGGATCGAGAAACGACATTAGTAAGCCACCACTTCCCTATACA
>JAECUM010014109.1:0-12786 GCA_016617855.1 Megalonaias nervosa | reverse complement strand
CACTACCGCATCGATTCACTGCGCACAGACGCTAGTGTGCCTATATAGGAAATGTGACGTCACAGGTAGCTCTCTTCGGATTGGAAGACAGACTCCGCAAAGTGACTGAATTTTGTAACGCGTGTTGGGATTGGTGAACCCTTTCAATCCGTTTCGATCCGGTCTTCCACTATAAATAAACGCGGTTCACTTCATTCCCTTCACCTGTTCTCGTCACAGAGAAGATGTTGATCGACGTAGAATCCTCTACTTTGGTATCCTCAATGCTGTTCCGTACAGACTTACCCATGTATGTGAAAACAAAATGGACTGTCATCCGGATCACCGGTGCCACTCTTTGGAAAGAAGATGTTATGTGGAAAGACAAGGCTGTCTTAAGCGGACTCTCATCTACGGACCAGAAGTGAGACACAGCTTAAGACAAACTTTGAGAAATTTGAGGAAGATAAGAAGACCTATACGATGTCCTGTATGTTAACAGAATAGTGTTAACATCACATAACAAACAACGGCCCTTTTCAGGGCCACTTCCAATACCTCGAAAAGATCTTAATTTTCATTTGGTCTCCCCCTAAACGAATATATATATATATATATATATAAAACCCTTCGCTTATCGCTCTACAAACCCCCAGTCTTCTAGTCACCGCTCTACACAAATTTCCATTGACGCTATACAGGCCCAGGGTGTTGACCTACTTTCTTGACGCTATACTGGCCCAGGGTGTTGACCTACTTTTTTGACGCTATACTGGCCCAGGGGGGGTCTGTAATGCTAATTCCCATTGACGCCACGGTAACCCACTATACTACTACTGCCATTTCAAAGCTTCTTTTGAAAAAAACCGACGCTTAACCATAAAATTTAAAGAACTACCGCCCTGTTTCTAACCGCCCATTCATGTCAAAAATCTTAAAACAAGTTGTTCTATCCCAGTTTGTATCTCATCTGAATTCAAATAGTCTTTTCAGCTATGTACAGTCTGCATCGCCTTCACCATAGTACTGAAACTGCCCTTCTGAGAATATTTAACGATCTCTCTGACAGTCCTCAACCTCCTTGACTTGTCTGTGGGATTTTACACAATAGACCATGACATATTACTTCAACGTCTCTAGCAAGTATTTGGCGTTCAAGATACAGCTTTTCTGTGGTTCAAATCCTACATAGCCAGCAGGACATAAATTGTGTCCATAAATGGAAAATAGTCCAGCCCAGTTGATCTATGTTCAGGTGTTCCACAAGGCTCTGTTTTCGGCCTCTTTCTTTTCATTTTGTACACTCAGCCGCTCTCAAGTGTCATTGATCGACACTCAAATGTACAAATCTAGCTGCCCAGCTGAAGAGGCGTAGAGAGGTACATTTCAGATGAAAAGTCATGGATGAAACGTTACAAGCTGCAGATGAATGATGGTAAAGCTGAAGCCATCCTGATCATCACGTAAAGACTTTCTGATTCACATCCTTTACCTCAAGCAATAAGTATCAGCAATACCAACCTTAAATGCACACAGTCAGTACAAAACCTAGGCGTCACTCTCGACAGTACTCTCATTACAACAACATACCAGGGTTGCATATCTGGAGCTCATACGCATCAGCTTCACTGGCAATTTTCTTTCGGTTGATGCAATTAAAACACTTGTGTGTTCCTTAGCACTTTCATTACTGGACTATTGTAATTCACTTCCATCTGGTTCGTCTCGGTATCTACTTCAGAAATTTCAAAAAGTTCAAAACACAGCTACTCGGGTTATCCTAAGAGTACAAATAATTGAGCACACCTCCCTCCCCCCACCCCCGCTCTGTAACCTCCACTGGCTACTCGTTCGATCCAGAATCAAAATCTCTTGACTGTGGTACATTTCGTTGACTAGCTCCAGTCCAATATATTTATATGACATCACCCATGTGCATATCCCATCTAGAAACTTAAGCTCTTTTTCCGACACTCGTATTCTCATTGTTCCCACTTTCAAAACGAAGTCATACGGTCCACGTTCTTTTGTGCACCAGGACCCGGCTACGTGAAACGAATTGCCCATTGATCTCAGTCACAAGGACACTGTGATCTCATTCAAGAGTGCTCTTAAAACTCAATTTTGACTTAGTTCAGACTGAGAGAATTAACAATGTTTACTTCCTTAATTATTGTCAGCATGCTTTGTTTTGTAATTTCGTGTGTTTGTTTTTGTAATCTTGTCTTTGTATACGCGTTTATGCGCTATCTAATACTGAATAGTGGACCACAGCGTTAAATTTCCACAGGGCGCTGTAGTGGATCAAAGTGTTAGGTTTCCATATGGGTGCTTTAGTAATTCACTTCTATCTGGTTCGTCTCAGTATCAAGCAGAAACTTCAAAAATGTTCAAAACACGGCTCCTGGGTTCATCCTTAGCGTATGAAAAACTGAGCACACCTCCCTCCTGTTTTGTAACCTTCACAGAATCAATCAAAAAACATGTTCACCAAGCTACATTTTGTTGACTGGCTCCATCCAATCTACCTATCTGACCTCACCCATGCATAGACCCCATTTAAAAACTTAAGCTCCTCTTCGCATTCTCGCATTCTCATCGTTTCCACTGTTAAAAAGTCACACGGACGACGTTCTTTTACTTATCAAGGCCCAGCTACGTGGATCTAATTGCCAATAGATCTTCAATCTTAGACACAAGGACATGATCTCATTCGAGTGTTCTTTAAACTCACCTATTTCGACTGCAAGAACAGACTTAAAACTTAATAATGTTTACTTCCTTAATTATTGTTAGCATGCTTTTGTTTTGTAATTTCATATATTTGCTTTTGTAATTTTTGTCGTTTTATATGTTTTTATGTGCTATCTAATACTGAAAAGCGCTTAGAACTTCTAAAGATTAGGCGTTGCACTTAGTTCTTCTTCTTCTTTTCTTCTCCTTCTTCTTCTTATTTAGAATACTTGGATTTACGCAGAATAATTTGATTCTTATTATATGATCATATTTTCTCCGTTAACTTTACATTGTCAGAATGGCGCAATATTTTTCCCTACTGCACGGCTTCAGATTGCAAGACACGCGTGTCTAAAATTAGTAGCGTGTATTAGAAACTACTTTGATTGCAAACAATGTGTGCGCATCTAGCTTTTGGTTTATTATATTTGTTTGTGGATGAACTAAGAAGCTGTTTCATCTATTTGAAAGTAGAGATGATAAATTTTACGATGTGGACGAATTTACTGATGTCACAAATTAAACTTTCAAACAGGCAAACGAATGAACGTGCTATTCGCAATACCCACAACAAACGCGAGAGACGCAGTATTGAAACTACCATTCTGATGATTTAAACAGTTATTTAGGAGAAATGTTCGTAAGTTGTTGTAAATGGAATGGTTCAGACTATGATCAGTGATATTTGGGGTCTATAAAAAATAGCATAGGAAATCATATTGAGACTAAGGGCTATTGCATATATATAGAAACGTACCATTTTATAAGTCGAAGTACTAAATTAGAGCAAAAATGCAACTCAAGGTTTTGGTACAAATGTAAGAGCCCCAGCGCCAACAAACCATGACGACGAAGAATTCTTATTTCCGCTGGCTAAATGGACTGTCACTCAGCAACTGCTTTGCAATTTTCCACGTTAAATATTTTGATACAATATTTTGGATTTAGGCTAGCGATAAAAACCATACAGGTACATAGCTGGGGTCCCTACAAAGAGCATGCAAATGACCAGGCATAAACATGTCTTCTTTAGCTGGTAATAAGAATGGCAAAAAATATACTTACTCGCATTCTCTTTATTGCACTCAAACTGAAATGAACCTGATATTCCACAATGTCTGTTAGAGAAGTTCAATTGCAAGAATCATTATTTTTCCCACGTTATGAATCCAAACAATCAATGACAGAATAGAAACACACATGCAACCGATTCGAGGCGGGTCCAGTGCTCAAATAACATGTACATCGTACAGAACTGACACAGATGATAAATCCAGTCCCTCACAAGCAGAAAAGAGAAATTGAGTAGAATAAAAAAAACCCCGGAAACATGCATTCCAGACCAGCTGGAAAAGTTGTTTCAATGCGCATTCATTCACAATATGACTCTAAATTTCAGTTTTAAATAGACCAAGATGAGAATTATTTTTGAAACTTATGAGGGTGCGATCAAGTTCTAAGGTTCTGGGCGGTGCTATGTGCTCATTAATATTGATACTGTCTATTGATGAATGTACGCTTATATATTTATTTTGGAATACAGCATAAATTCAATTACTATGTTTCTTGTAGTGTGTTCATTTTTATTATTAAGCCTTATGTAGAAAAACGACCACACAAAGGCTACTGCATTTGTGTAGGGAAAGTATGTACTCGTTTTATTCGGAGTAATACTGTACTCCCAAGGTCGTGCTGTATTACTCAGAAAACTCGTTCATATTTTCCCATACAAACGCAGTAACCTATAAATATAGAATACTTGGATTCATGTAGACAACTCAGATTCATGTGGAATGCTTAGATTCATCTATAGTACTTGGATTCATGTAGAATACCTTTATTCATAAAGAATACTAGGATTCACACATAATACCTGGATTCATGGAGAATATCCATATTTATGTAGAATACTCACATTTTTATAGAATACATGGATTCGTGTAGAATACCTGGATATATGTAGAATACTGAAATTCATGAACATTGCTAAGTTGATGGAGAATACGTGGATTCATATCGAATACTTAGATTTGTGTAAGATAGTTAGATTTATGTAGACTAATTGAATTCATGTAGAATGCTTGGATTCATTCAAAATACTTAGATTTGTGTAGGACAGTTAGATTTATGTAGACTAATTGAATTCAGAGAGAGAGAGAGAGAGAGAGAGAGAGAGAGAGAATTACAATTACACACCAAAAAGTACGGAATTAAAAATTCTCTAACCTGTATGATAGTATTACTTGTATATTTGTGAGTACCTATTGACTTGTTAGTTAGCTTTATACTAGAATCATACCTGACTATTGTTACGTGCCGACGTTATATCACGTGGTTCCTGCTTCCGTCATGTTTATGATTGCCATTGCGTAGAAATATTGTTGACGGTATGTTTTGACTGAGCAATGTGTTTACCATTCTCGATTACACACTATCGCTGAAAACAATTTTCTGTGGAGTTGACATTGAAAAACTTCCGCGGGCACCATGTCAAATAAAATATCTTTGAAATGTGTGTGTGTGTGTGTGTGTGTGTGTGGATTTGTAACGTAGTTTTTAACAATTTTAGTAATATCGCCACGATGAGGCAGTGTGGCCGTTTATGGTGATGTCTAGCACTGGGGCATCCTGCCGCAGACATGTAGAATCATGTCTCACAAAGTCACATTATCCTGACACCAGGTCAACAAGTCCTAACAATATCCTCTTAATGCTGAGCGCCAAGAAAGGCAGCTACTAGTACCATTTTTTAAAATAAGTCTTTGGTATAACTCGGCCGGAGTTCGAACCCGTGACCTCCCGCGCCCGATGCGGACGCTCTAACCACTTAAGCCACCGGAACGGTTCTTAGAAATGAAGAAACACTCGAATAACGTAAAACTTTGTAGAAATTTGCGCGATCTCTCTGTGGCAGAGACTGAAATCGCATCATAATATTTTATGAAAATAATTTCATCATATATTAAATTTATACTATTTGTTTATGGAAATAACAGACCAAAATTATGTCACTATTTTTACAAAAAAAACCCCACAAGAACATCAAATAACCTATTTTAGATGATGAAGCAGATGCCCCGTGGTCATGCACATGTTCAACAAAATTTGTTGTAATTTAATAAATCACGTATATGTAATTCAGAATTGTGCAAGAAAAAAAAAAATAAAAAAAAAAAATAAACAAAATGCAAATGATATGGAATTACCAGAAAATTTTAAAGTAAAATATAAGTTTTGCTGAATATGAAGTCATAATATTATACGAAAAAAGCCGTTGTGTTTGAATATGTGCTTTTCGTTAAATTTACAGTAATTAAGTAAAAATGGAGTCGATACAACTATTAACTCCAGCTAACACACGCGTAGCCTGACACTAATGAATATTACCTCCACTTGACATACGCATGGCCTAGCATTAATGAATATTACCTCTACTTGACACATGCGTGGCATGACACTAATGAATATTACCTCTACTTGACATATGCATGGCCTGACACTAATGAATATTACCTACACTTGACATACGCATGATCTGAAATCCAAACTTCTCAATATTAACACATGCTTGATGGAAATGTATGATTTGTCTCTGGTGGCGCTCTGCCGTTTCGTATTTTACTTATGGTTAGATTTTTAAATAAACAGAATATACCCGGCTTTCCTCACTGGTTATACGACTAACCAGCATCTACACTTACTTAAAGAAAGGGCTTCAAGGAGTCTGCGATTAATACTGGACCACATTTTAGTTCCTTGTCGAGCCGACGTCAAATCACAAGACTGGTGAACGCACAGCTTTATATTCTTTGAACCCAAATATGAAGGAAAACACCCCTTAGAGCCGAGACGCGGACATAAAAGAAAATATCCTCTTAGAAAAATTTAAAGAGCGACGGAGAGAAATTGAAACAGAATGTCAAAGAATATTATTTATTACAAAAGGACAGTCAACAACCTATGTCAACTTTTTATACTTAAGAGCCGCAAACTAAACAACTCAAAGAAAGGTTGAAGGACAAAGGAACCGCCGGCCATCTGTATTTGTATGTATGTATGTATGTATGTATGTATGTATGTATGTATGTGTGAGTATATATATATGTGTGTGTGTGTGTGTGTGTGTGTGTGTGTGTGTGTGTGTGTGTAACTTCGATCGTGTGAAGCTCATTCGGCTTTCCATTGATGGTCTTTCACTGCTATTTCATTGAAAGTTTCGTCACAATACATTTTACTTTTTAAAATTTCTCCGTAGCCAGCTTTATGAGCCGAATCGTAGTAAATGATGCGTTGTTATCTTTTGAAACAGTCCGTTATTTCTTCTCGCCCCAGAGAGGAAGGTATCAAGAGGGCTGCCACACGCGGGGGGGGGGGGAGAGATGTTTGTGCAGAGGGTTTTTCTATCCCACTGCCCGTGTCTGTTCTTCTCTTTTGAGCTTCTGCTACCGTTCTTCTTTCATCGGTTTTCATGATTCACAGTCACAGTGTTAATTTTGGCATACAAGCAGACCTTGAACAAAATATTCTAGTCCTTAAAGAAATAGTCGCAGTGAACTATATTTTCAAAATGAATCTCGACTGAACGGTGACTCATATATCCTGTGTACCCAGAAGAAGCTAGAGAACGCGGAGATGGTTTGGAAGATATGTTAAAGTCAGACTTTCGTACAGTGGCACCAATCTTAAAACCTATGGTAACTCGATGATTGCATACGTTAAAAGAGTCAGCCTTGACGCAAGAAAAGACTTTGTCTCTAAAACGTACCCGTTGATCAACAAAGTCTCAAACAATCTTTAATGAAGGGAAAATTAAAACAAATATGTTGATCCAGATAGGAAAATAATCCATTGATCGCCGAGACACCTCTATTAATTCACTTCACAGCCCTGTCGAAGTCATCGATTCATCATATACGCCACAACAGTGACGAGTCAGAGAGAGAGAGAGAGAGAGAGAGAGAGAGAGAGAGAGAGAGAGAGAGAGAGAGAATAAGTGAAGAAGAATTTTTAGAGATTTAGGCATTTTAGATCACTAAAATAAGCTGCACCGAGATTCCATCGCGTACGTATACATGGAATATGTCAGAGAATGAACGATCTATAAACGACATACGCGGATAATGTTTAATATTGACAGAATCTTTCCCAAATGTACAGCTATTATCTCCTCAAGAAGTCCGAGGTAAGCACAACGTTTGCAGTGCAATAAAGTACATTTTGTAAAAATAGAATTTTAATGTTTTTGTGTATATTGTGTACATCAATAATAATATCAGTGGTGTTAATTTGTCTTACACGCTGAACGTATTCTCTCTCTGACTTTTGGAGTGAAATCTATAGACCCAAATGTGAATCTCTCTCTCTCTCTCTCTCTCTCTCTCTCTCTCTCTCTCTCTCTCTTGGTCTTTGATCTTGAACTTAAATGAAGAATTGTATATGCAGTTCTCTGGACATGATACAACATTCAGTTTCAGGTAGAAAATTTGGTAATCTTTATTAATATTTTGCTAATATTTGTCTGATATGCATATATTAACAATAAGAAAAATATTTATGAAAATGAATATACGACATATTTTATTCCATCGCATTATAATTAGGTGCAACCATCATGTAGACCTCGCGTCTAAGAGTTTTTCGACTGAGAGTTAATAATTTAGTAACATAATGTTTAGAATTTCGAAATGTAAATAGGGTTGGTTTGGTTTGGTGCTTTACGGCACAGCAGGTCATTTGGAGTAAGGACTAAGGCAACTGGAGTAAAGTTTCTTGCTCAGGATCATCCCAGATTGATTTAATGCGCAGGGATACATCACGGTAGTCATCTCAGATTGATCTCTGATGCTTAGGGATTCACCACAGTAGTCATCCCAGATTGATATGGTGCCCAATGATATACCACGGTAGTCATCCAAGATTGAGTTGTTTTCCTGGGATACACCACGGTAGTCATCCCAGATTGATTTGATAGTCATCCCAGATGGATTTGATGCCCAGGGATACATCACAGTAGTCATTCCACATTGATTTGATGCACAGGGATACACCACAGTGGTCATCCCATATGGATTTGGTGCCCAGTGATATAGTAAATTAGTCATCCCAGATTGATTTGATGCCCATGGATTCACCACGGTAGTCATCCCAGACTGATTTGATGCACAGGGATTCACCACGGTAGTCATCCCAGATTGATTTGATAGTCATCCCAGATGGATTTGATGGCGAGGGAAACACCACAGTGGTCATCTCAGATTGATTTGATAGTCATCCCAGATTGATTTGATGCCCAGGGATATACTACATTAGTCATCCCAGATTGATTTGATGCACAAGGATTCACCGCGGTAGTCATCCTAGATTGATTTGATAGTCATCCCAGATGGATTTGATGGCGAGGGAAACACCACAGTGGTCATCTCAGATTGATTTGATAGTCATCCCAGATGGATTTGATGCCCAGGGATACACCATAGTAGTCATCCCAAATTGATTTAGTGCCCAGGGATATACTACGTTAGTCATCACAGATTGACTTGATGCCAAGGGATTCACCACGGTAGTCATCCCAGATTGATTTGAATCCCAGGGATACGCCACAGTATTCATACCAGATTGATTTGATGCCCTGGGAATCACCACGGTAGGGAATTACCATGGTAGTCATCGCAGATTGATTTGATGCCCAGGGATTCACCACAGTAGTCATTCCAGATTGATTTGGTGCCCAAGGATATACTACAGTAGCCATTCCAGGTTGATTTGATGCCCAGTGATACACCACGGTAGTCACGTCATATTGATTTGATGCCCAGGGAGTCACCATAGCAGTCATCAAAGATTGATTTGATGCCCAGGGATACACCACGGTAGTCATCCCAGACTGATTTGATGCCCAGGGATATACCACAGTAGTCATCCCATATGGATTTGATGCCCAGGGATATACTACATTAGTCATCCCAGACTGATTTGATGCCCAGGGATACACCACAGTAGTCATCCTATATGGATTTGGTGCCCAGGGATATACTACATTAGTCATCCCAGACTGATTTGATGCCCAGGGATACACCACAGTAGTCATCCTATATGGATTTGGTGCCCAAGGATATACTACATTAGTCATCCCAGACTGATTTGATGCCCAGGGATACACCACAGTAGTCATCCCATATGGATTTGGTGCCCAGGGATATACTACATTAGTCATCCCAGATTGATTTGATGCTCAGGGATTTACCACGGTAGTCATCCCAGATTGATCTGATGCCCAGGGAGTCACCACAGTAGTCATCCCAAATTGATTTGATGCCCAGGGATTCACCACGGTAGTCATCCCAGATTAATTTGATAGTCATCCCAGATGGAGTTGATGCCCAGGGATACACCACAGTAGTCATCCCAGATGGATTTGATGCCCAGGGATATACTATATTAGCCATCCCAGATTGATTTGATGAACTGGGATTCACCACGGTAGTCATCCTAGATTGATTTGATAGTCACCCAGATTGATTTGATGCCCAGGGATACACCACAGTAGTCATCCCATATAGATTTGATGCCCAGGGATATACTACATTAGTCATCCCAGATTGATTTGATGCACAGGGATTCACCACGGTAGTCATCCCAAACTGATTTGATGCCCAGTTACTCACCACAGTGGCCATCCCAGATTGACTTGATGCACAGGGATTCACCACGGTAGTCATCCCAGATTAATTTGAGAGTCACCCAGATTGATTTGATGCTCAGGGATTCACCACGGTAGTCATCCCAGATTGATTTGATGCCCAGGGATTCACCATGGTAGTCATCCCAGATTGATTTGATGCACAGGGGTACACCACAGTAGTCATCCCAGATTGATTTGATGCCCAGGGATTCACCACGGTAGTCATCGCAGATTGATTTGATGCCCAGGGATACACCACGGTAGTCATGCAAGATTGATTTGATGCCCAGGGATTCACCACGGTAGTCATTCCAGATTGATTTGATGCACAGGGATACATCACGGTAGTCATACCACATTGATTTGATGCCCAGGGATTCACCACGATAGTCATCCCAGATTAATTTGATGCCCAGGGTTATACCACGGTAGTCATCCCAGGTGGATATGATGCCCAGGGATACATCAAAGTAGTCATCCCAGATTAATTTGATGCCCATGGATTCACCACGGATTCATACCAGATTGATTTGATGCCCAGGGATTCACCACGGTAGTCATCCCAGATTGATTTGATGCCCAGGGATTCACCACGGATGTCATCCCAGATTGATTTGATGCCCAGGGATTCACCACGGTAGTCATCCCAGATATATTTGATGCCTAGGGATTCACCACGGTAGTCATCCCAGATTGATTTGATGCCCAGGGATACATCACAATAGTCACCCCAGATATATTTGATGCCTAGGGATTCACCACGGTAGTCATCCCAGATTGATGTTATGCCCAATGATACAGTACGGTAGTCATCCCAAATTGATTTTATGCCCAGGAATTCACCACGGTAGTCATCCAGATTGATTTTGATGCCCAATGATACACCACGGTCGTCGTCGAAGAACTTTCTGATGGTAGAATTCGAACCTGCACCTTTGTGGTTGCAAGTCAGGCATGCGAACGACTGAATAAGTGCATTATTGCTAATGCTGATGTAAGGTGAGACTGAACTATAAATCTGTTCTTAATTTTAGAAGTAAAATATACCTGTAAAATTAAGTAAAAGTCATTCATGCAGTACTTGTCTCTATGGACCTCCTGTATGAACAGGTGTCTTTTAGACGGAGAGTGTCCTATACAGCAGATTTCACTGTACAAATTCAAGTTAGGTAGAAGGCTACGAAAGTCAAAGTAAACACGTTTGAAAATTTCTAACATTAATTACTTCTGCATGTTTTTAACGCGATCCAGGTATGGATTTGTCAGAGAGATCTTGAGTCTGGGCTCGAGTCTTAATCCTGTAATTTGATTAAACGAAATGTAAGCCTGATATATAATCAACGAGTCAAATGGCTGAAATTCAGACTTATACTTGCACACAACGTATGTTAACAAGCCAGATATATACATACTCAGCGAGTCACATGGCTGAAATCCAGACTTAAACGTATATACAATGTGTGTTAATATTATATATATATCGTTATTATGTGTGCTAATGATATGTATATCTATATCTATATCTATATATATATATATATATATATATATATATATAATGTGTGTTAATGTTGTCTATATCTATATTATGTGTGTTGACTTTAATGATTATAGATTGTAAGGATAATTTAGTAGACAACAATAGTGAATTTTAACCATCGTTGGTTTCGACATTGGGATGAGGTCATTTCGTCTGAGTAAATATATTACTGTGGCCATTTGACCTTCGAAGGTGTTGCTGTCGAATTTGATGGAATTTGAGTTCAGGTCGTGGATTTCTCCCTAGGAAAACCAGGTCACGTAATTTTGTATTGCCTGGCTGTTAAGGTACCTAACCTTATTGACAAGTTAGAGTGATTTTGAACTGATTATTCGCACCTCATTCTAGTTCTGAATTTTTGTCTTAGCTTTTCATGTAAGGGATATTTACCTAAGAATTCATTATTCCTAGCTTAACATCTGAAGAAGAATCAGTTATTTTAGTTGCGTTCAATTATTATTTGAGAGGGTTTATTTATTTCAAATACTCCCTGGAATTACAAGCTGCTCATAAACTTCACACTTAAGTAACTATTTTGGAATTATATATAACAGAATAACATGCGACAGCAAAGAAAAATGAGAAATTATTTATATATCGCTAGTATATTTTCAATGAATGCATGATGGCATTGTGTGTATTAAGCATGTATGCATGCAGGCATGTTACGTATGTATATATGTATGCATGTAGGTATGTATTGGGGAAATGTATGTATTCATGTATATATGCATACATGTACATAGTCATTTTCTGTACTCGTTGTGGTATGTATGCATGTATATATATATATATATATATATATATATATATATATATATATATATATATATATATATATATATATATA
>JAECUM010014108.1:0-19512 GCA_016617855.1 Megalonaias nervosa | reverse complement strand
ATTGTTGTGATGTGCTTTAAATGAAAATTTATGTATCAGGATAAATAATAATATTTTAGTCTTTGCATAGTTAGTAATGATTACTGACAAATATTGCTTTTCTTATTATAACATACATCAAAGACATTACTGTTATGATTTTTGCAAGCATTTTTTCCTGACGTTCATTTTTATCATCTCAAGTAGAATCCAACATTTGATATAATCAATATACAAACAGCTGTTATTTTGAATGAGTCCTTTTTAACATTTATTTTTCGCTGCCTCTTGATATTTGCTTTAGATGCTAAGATTGTTGTATGGATTAGAGGTTTAGTATGGCTGTTCTATCTAAATGATGTTTCTGATAGATAATTTTGTTTGTAATTAAGGTTGTCTTTTCTGTCTGTGTTCCATTAACTTTGTTTTGTAACCTGGCCAAGCATCTGATGTGTATATAGCCTTTGATGAGACATACATGAGATCAGTTGGAGTTTGATTCAAAAGTAAATTATTTACAGTCCATTTTTAGATGTAATTCATTACCACATGTTTTTTGCAACCTGCATAGATACTATTATAAGTTGAATCATAATAGTTGGTGAAGGAATGCATCTTGATAAATTCTTTACCATTAGCACCGTAGTAGGTCACTATGATCCATATTTTACACTTCACTGACTTTGGTTATATTTTGTGTTTTAAGTTCATTTCTTGACTACTGTTCATCTTAAAGCCACAAAACATGATTATTGTATACATCACTATTAGAACTACACGTATTTAACAAAAGATGATCACTGTCCCCTGTATTTT
Organism: Megalonaias nervosa; assembly: GCA_016617855.1. NCBI lineage: Eukaryota > Metazoa > Mollusca > Bivalvia > Unionida > Unionidae > Megalonaias > Megalonaias nervosa. The sequence continues at coordinate 18,717 of JAECUM010014108.1, read as the reverse complement.
ATGCTTTACTAACTTTTAATTATTTGTGTATTATTTGTGTTTGACTCATGACAAATGACATCACATGCTATAAACATCCTAGCCTACATAGAAGGCCATTTTTTGACCATCGCAGTTTACAGTTGGAATAAACATCTTTATTAAATGGTAAGCTGAACATATTAATGACTACACATTGTGTAATGGTGTAGATTACTCTGACAGGCTGAATCTTAATAGTACATGTGAATGAGTTGTTAGTAGAACAGTGGACTGCATGCATTTCATGTGAGACCTAGATTGTAATGACTAGTCATGGTGATTACTCATACTTGTAATGTTGCTTTTACTGGCCATCATTCCAAGGTTACTCAAAGCCTTGACTTCCACAGGGTTAAAATCTGGCTGCCAAGTGGAAAATGATAGTGACTTCTGAAGCAGATTTTATTAACAGTGTTGTGTTATAAAGAAAAACAATTACCCTTTGATGTTCTTAAATTAATTATAGTACTTCAACGTTGATAGTGTAGGTGGCAGCCAGTGGTCAAGTGGTTTAAAGCGTTTGACTTTATCGATCAATGCCATTTCACCTCAGTCTGAATAGGTTCGAGTCTTGGACACAGGAAATGTGGGTATTTGAGAGAGCTTCCAGTAGGTTATTTTGGGTCAGTGGTTCTTACCGGGGTTTATCTCAGGTTCTTCCTCCACTAGTTTTACTGGCAGCATTATATAGCCTATCTTACGCTGAGAAATGGCGTTAAACCCAAAATGATATTGTAGAAAAGAATATTTATTATTCTTTTATGTCCAGTTACAGGAGCCAACATTTCAAATGCCACATTAATTCCTTTATTTTATTTGCAGAGGCGAGCTATTTAATCGGTGATTATTTTACTTTAAACAGAGGTTTAGTGAAAAATTCTGGCCCTCACTCTCCTTCGAAAAACTTAATTCTGGGGTCCCCTTCCCAATAAAAAAAAAGTTGTTTGATAAGACAATCATATGTTACTACTTCTTAGGTAATAACACTTAAGGCAAAAATTTTGGAAAACTTATATAAACTGACATGTTTGCACTTAATGCATTACATTCCACTTTCTTTTAGGATAAAGAACTGGATCAGCTGTGGAATGAAGTGGTTCAAGGCTATTATTGCCTTGACTGTGTGCAGATGAATGTCTTAAAAGATACTTGGGATTAAAGTCACTGTGTCCTGAAGCAATGATGGATTGTATGTATCTTGCCGAAATTTCAGGCACTTGCGATACGGGTGGGAATGCATCCCCAGCGTCTGCCTCCATTTCTTCCCATTCCAGCCAAACTTTCTGATCAACGCCTCCATATTAATAATGGCAAATGAGTACTGTGCAATAGAACGGATGAGGGTTATTCATGACCCTTCATTCCAAAGTGCCTGAGCCTCAACTCACATAAATTGCCTTATCATGCCACGTGGCTAGGAAGAAGCTTCTAGTCAGAAATTATTAGTTCCTGGCTGATGTTTTCATACTTTGAAAAGTTTGTTTTCTTCACTTTTTTAAATACTTTGAGCTGATTTTTCTGGAGCACTGTCTTTTGTATGATACCTTTTTGCCCTTTCTGCAGTCCGTCCTTCCTTTTAAATAAGAATTCTGAAAATTATAAGGTCTCACTGGATAGTTTTGTATTTTAAGGTAGAAGGCATGAACCTAATTATGATAAGCCTAGCATTTATAAAGTAACACAGAAGCTAAATCTGTAATGTGGTTTAGATTTACTTTGAGTTAGGCTTGAAAATGGGTTGGCTTGTTTGGTGACTGCCTGTCACAGTTAGACTAGCATTGGAGATCGCATGCGTAACTTGGGCTGCAAATGAACAGCCAACTTCAGTAACGTATTTACGTATGTCTGCTACAGAGGTAAATATCTAAAAATCGAGATAGTTGAGGGGGTCATGAAAAGTATGCTGATTTGTTATAGTACTAGTGCGCTTTATTCATGCATAAGGCACATACTGATTCTTTTAGCTGCCTTGCCACAGGAAAATATTCAAATAGCTCTTTGCTGTCAAAAATGAATGTAAAAAAGAGGGGCTGGTGGCAGTGTTGGTTCAGTATAAAAGCCACCAGTTGTATAAGGAATTAACCTGATTGCTGCAGTCAAAATCTCACATGCATGCTTTCTACAAAAAGCATTAGATTGTTTTTATTTGTATCTTCAGTGTAAAATTATTCTCATTTTTCTGCAGTAGGTCATTGTCGGATGAAAATTCACCAAACTGTCCAGTGAGACCTAATTTGCAGCTCCGAGTCAAGGCGTTCTTAGTGTTCTTCGTACATCTACCATATGACATGGAACAAGTCCATTCTCGAAGGAGAAATCCTTTTCTTCTTTTTTTTTTGATGGCCTCCAAAAAGCGGGGAATATCAATTACTGTATTACGGTTTTCATATTAGAATTAAAAATGAAAACAAATTTGATTCGTTCAGCTACATGTTTGTGTGCTTATTTCTATTGATTTTGTGACAAAGTTTCAAATGAGGAAATTTTTATATATTTCATTAGGATTAATGGTATCACCGTTTGGCAATTACGATATCGGCGTGAATCGTAAACATGCCACGAGTAACGGCAACTATCATCAGTGTCTAAACCCACCAGGCCATGCGCTCACCTGCAACCGCCCTCCCCCACAAGAAAGATGAAAGAAGGGCGAATATAAGGGCCTGACGTTGCATGAAAATCCATTCGCTTTGGCAAACGGAATTTAATACTTAGCTATATGCACGCACCCACTGGATTTCTGTTGGGAAATGCAAGATGTATACTACCTTTTCTCAGCGGTCCAAAAGTTGCAGTGTCAGTTTACTTACCGTAAAAGAGCACATGCCTGTAAAAAAACAAATGTACTCCAAATGTCCTGAGTGCCATTTGTTCAGGCTTTATAACTCGATCTCCACAGGCACAATCATTTCTAAAACATTAAAGCCAGAATAAGTTATCTATTTCTTTTGTTTTAACTTTAGAACGTTTTGATAGTTATTTCAAAAGGGTCATTTAACAGATGTGTGTGTGTGTGTGTGTGTGTGTGTGTGTGTGTGTGTGTGTGTGTGATTTAGATTTTTAACGTAGTTTTAACAATTTTTCAGTCATGATGCTACGATGTCTGAAGTGTGGCAGTTTATAGTGATATCTAGCACTGAGGCATCTTGCTGCAGACATGTAGCATAATGTCCCACCCAGTCACATTATCCTGACACCAGGCTGACCAGTCCTAACACTAACCTCTTAATGCTGAGCTTTTTACATTGAGCCTTATGGGACGTATAAGTAATTTCACACAAATTGTATGCACACGGTTAATAACATTAGATATTAAATGTTTGTATGCGGTATTTAATGCAATGTTAGGGTAATCTGGTCAATCCAATGATTTCTACTCTTAACGACAGCGCGAGAGAAGGGTGGCAGCCGGGATCTTTTTCAGCTGAGATTTTCTTAGTGTTTCACCTCACTTTTGTGAAACGGGAGCAATTCTTCACAAGAAAAGGAGGGGTAGGAAGGTTGGCAACTGACATAAAACTATTCTGAGAGACAACGTAGGGGGCTGCCACTAAAGAATTTTGCCCCTGGGCGGATCGGTAAGGGATCCACCAAACAATATTGCCCCCGGGTGCCTAAAACCCTCGCACTGCCACTGCCTGCTGTAAAATCAATATGAACTTATTATTTGAATTCGGAAATTGTTTCAAACATATAAAATAGATGCTGGATATATTCCTTGTGATCTTTTCTGAGGGATAAAATTCCCAGATTGCACTGTACGTCACCACAGTAGATATGCCTATGGAGGTAAACACTGCTAGTTCAGCAAGTCATAAGAAATAGAACCAATTAAAATTACAAGCAACAGTTCTCCATTTTCTTGGCAGACACTTTTGTTTCTTGAACCCTAATTTGTATAAGATTTGAGTGTATTGCTGGTCAATAACTCCACTGCAGATATTTCCCTCCTCATTTGGCGTTAATGTTAATCAAGAAATGCAAAAATTTAGGTTTCAGCAGGTCGTAAGAATAGAGATAAGCAAATTTGTTTACAAATAAGTTTTAGAAATTTGAGGGGGTGGGAGGAAGGCTACAGAGATTCAAATGCTTTGGGCATAACTGCAAGCAGAGCATTGGTTCATTGTTTATTATGAAACTTATTGAATAAATTTAATCGGAACCCAATGCTAATTAAAACATTTATCTGTGTGACTGGAGAGAAGGAAGGGATACAGAATGAGTGTAGTATAGGTACTGTTTACACTTGTTTAACTACAGTCGGATATCGTTGTTTCAATAACACTGGCGGATCATAAAGATCAATTATGTCGTCAAATTTACGAAATCAAAGACATAAACACGCTTGATACCAATGAAAATAGATGCATTCTATGTAAATGAACTTGACTGACCGAGGAACTTACTTTTGTATGTATTTGTCAGGCGATTAAAGTGCGAGATTTATATATTTCTCATTATAAACACAAATGACAAAATTGCATTCAATATCATATCCCCTTATTTCTAATTATTGGTCTCACTGGATGCTTAGCTCAGCTCATCTGGAACAAAAATATGATCATTGTCCAAGCGCATAAAAGGAGGACGCCCTTTACAGTATGTCATTAATATGTTGCTGCAACTCCAAGCTCAGCCATTATATATACACATAGATTGTACACATCCTCGTCAGAAGCCATTCCATCACGGTACATTGTTCTGACATAACTGGAATACTTCCTCATTTTTCAGACACATGTAGTTCTCCGGCTCATACAACTCTGGAATTGAAAACATGATGTTTGGAATACCACTTGGAACAATTAAGTTTTCGGATGGTCGAATCACATGGGAATCCCACACTTCGGCTACTGAGTCTAATTCATCCTGGAAATAAAAGACAAGAAAAATATTCACATAAATACTTGAAAATAGGGATGAAAAGAAAAGAAAGGCTGAGAAAGAATTTCTTCATGTGAACATATGACCTTTATGAGGCATAAAAACACTATGAATGAGATATTATTTGGTAAGACAGCTTTGTTAAATATACAACTGATGTATCAAATCGCAACTCTAACATATAAGAGTGACTATAATCAGTGACATCAGCTCGTATAAGGAAAATAATGATTCGGAATCTATAATACAGGTAAGACTTTGAAACAAATATTCCCAGTCAGTATTAATTAATCAAAGGAGCGTTATATGATAATTATATTGTATAATATGTGCTCTTTGAACATTATAATCTGTAATCAGCACTTGCGTTTCCTTACGATGAATTATGCACATTTAATATATATTCGTGTGAGTGTGTGTGTGTTTGAGAGAGACAGACAAACAGAGACAGAGACAGAGTTATAATGTCGGTACCTGTACCATACCAAGAAAACAAAATAGCAAAAGATTCTTGTCCAGATATCCGCAATCAAATTTAAGCTCAGCTTTTATTTGGTCGAAGAGTGACAACCAGAACTCTACATATTCCTTGCGCAAGAAGCCCTACCAGCCTTCAATTCTTTGGTTATTTGTGCTGCGCCCATACATGAAACTGCGATCACCACAGAATGAATCATTTCCATGCCGGAGAAAGAGACGTTGGAATTAACAAATATATCCCTTTTCTGTGTCCCTGTCAGCTCGAACTATAAGGGGGCAACCACTGAAGACTTTCACAGCTTCGAGATAGTAGGTCCCGATAACGCGAGGGTTACTACTTGTGCAATTTGCATTTAACCATATCATTTCCATGAAAACCCATCAATACAACCATTGACGCAAATACCATAGGGACGCAACTTGTCATAGGAGTCCATATGCCAGATGTAATTAGGACCTTTTGATAGGTACATACACCTATGAAGTCGATGTGATTAGCGGAGGTCAATATTTGCAGGGTCTAATACTCTCATCAAAACGCCAACTTCCTCCTTTCTTGACCGTATACCTCTGCATTTCAGCTTATGATACATCCACCTATAATAGTGCATGGTATCGGAGAACCTCTGTTCATGCATTATGAATTCGGCAACATTCATCACATCAGTGGGATTTTATACCGGTAAAGACCAAGAACATGCAAAATACGAATCAGCTGTCAAATGCTGAGATTATATCAATGTCTTTCTTCCAGAATGAACACAATCTCCTTATACTTTAAACCCAAGCGAAAATAAAATTTTATCATAAAAAAAAGGGTCCTTATCCATTCTCACAATTACAGCAGTACTAAAAAGCCTAAATATCAGTAAAACGCGATGTTATTTCGAAAAAAATCCAAAATATTTGGAAATAACGAAATACTATTTCGAAATAACGCAATATTATTTAGTTTAAAGTAATAGTTTTTCGAAATAATGAAATAGCATTTCGTATAAGCGAAATAATATTTTGAAATAACGAAATAGCATTTTGAAATAACGAAATAGTATTTCGTTTAAACGAAATAGGATTTCGAAATATCGAAATAGCATTTCGAAATAATGAAATACTATTTCGAAATAACGAAATACTATTTCGAAATAACGAAATACTATTTCGAAATAACGAAATATATTTAAACGATTAAACGATTAAACGAAATAAACAATATGTGCATCCATGTCACTTAAGGGGCTCCGTAGTATGAAGACATGCATTAGCAGTGACGAAACGTATTTTTAGAACTAAAGCAACTTGTCTGCAAGTTTCACATTGGCTGGAACCAAAGGCAACAAAATAGATCGTTTCTAAAGTGGCTTGGCTTATATTTTGCTCTTCATTCAATTCCTTAGGCTGTCCTGATCAAACGGCCATGCAGCTATTGTCTTTGAGAGCTCTTTCGCAAGTAGATCGCCATCTTATCAAAATTAATTCACTGTGATCTATATTTCACAAGCCACTGATTCTGAGTAAATGTTTCATTAATTTCAGTTTCACGGCCACATTCATAGAATTGTGGAAAGGAGGAATCTCTGGGCATTGGTGTTCTATGAAGATATTACTTTAATTTGACATTTTTCATTCGAGATACTGTACCAATTAAAATCAATTGAACACATTCGGACTATAAATCCATGCATGATAAGGCTGAGAATGTTGACATGGTAAGGGACGCTTTTAAATAGATCGATTCAAACCTAATTTTCAGTCTTCAAAAAGGAATGTGAAGTTAAGCTCCTGTAAATAAATCACTGTTGAGATCAATAATTTAATGCATAATCGGATTAAGATTGCCATTTCCTTATATATTTGCAACTAATTAACATGTTATATGATATCAATACCTTTACAGTTGTGCCTAATAATTACTAAACTTACAATTATCTTTAAAATGCAGTAAAGGATTACGTTAGGCAATATATGGACTGAATTTACTCATATCTAGCTAACTAAGTCTCTATAATAAAATGTACTCTCGCAAAGTCATATTTACTACTGACACTTAGATTATGGAGATTGCTAGCATGACGCGTTTTCAGCGATCTTACAAATGAATTTATAGACTTTAAATAACCTAATAATCTAATAGGGTAGAGTATCGCATTAATAATTCTTTTTAGACAATTTTATACAACTTCACATATCGGTTATCAAGGAAAATTTCTGTAACGTATTTTTTTTCATTTCCAAATCAGATCTTTGGGATATTCGGACAAAAGCGCCCGGCTAGGTGCAAATTTTACATAAAATTCCGCCTCGGCAGAATCTTTGTAATCTCTTCGATTTCCGATAATATATTTACTTCCATTATTTCTTGACCAGTCCAATAATAAATATGACTGGTGTGTCCTGAGTAGCGACTATGATATAAAAGGCGACAAATATGTAATATTCTCAAATGAACAACATATAAACATAGGATATGTCACTGTGACCAATATCATTTACGACAGGGATAATTCATAAAATATGTACTTAAAAGTGATGGGATTTGAAGAGCTAATATGTTTGTCACGTTTCTTTCACAAAAGCAATGTTTCTAAAACAATTTCGAAATTCTCCATTTACATGAAATAGAAAGAGAGATATATTCTCTTTAGTTGTTTATACAATTCATTGTCATATCCTTGTATGGTCTAACCATTTGTTTGCGAGATCAAATGTAATATATAGAGGCAGTGGCGGCTTCATCTCTGTTTAGGGGAGGGGGTTGTTGTTGTAAATTTGTACAAGCAATTTCCCCCAAAAATAACTCTGGAACACCGTCTTCAGTGGGATTCTTGTCTATGTATGTTTGCATGTTCTCCTGCTTATCTATATTTCTATCGCCTCAATAATTCTCTTTTAGTTTGCATGTCTTTAAGTGCATGTATGCACGTTTGTTTGTATATATTATGCGCAGAATGGTACAGCGCAGGTAAGTAATTTAGTTTATTTCTCCATGAATATGCTTGCCATTAATGTCTTTGTGCAAAGGACAATGTCAGGGCTAATTTAATCTAAGGTGAGGTTCCAACTACAAGTGTTGTCTTATCAAACCAATACCGCATGATATAAAGGAATCGTGTGGGAAACATACAGGTGGTGCAAGGGAAGTGTATTGAGCAGCAGGTGCTTGCCACAATTTGTCACAGGATGCAAAGTTTAATCATTTTTTGTACTCTTTTTCAAGCAATATATCTTGGAGCGGCATATGACAAATTCAGCTATGGCCAGGATAGTGGAATTATTTCTCTACTTATGAAGAAAATTGGGGATTTGGAAGAACGAGATCGTGCTTTTGATAGAAAAATAACAGAGATTGATGTGCTTAAAGAGCGTCTTGACGATTCTCAAAGACAATTGACGAATATGCAGGAACTAGAGCACAAGTTGCAAAAGGCTGAAGAACGAATACGAATATTAGAAAATCGTATAGACGAAAACAATGCTGATTATAATGTGAAAAAATCAGGTACCGTGAAGGTTTTAGATACCAACGAAACACAAGAGAATATGGAGATCGGTTCCTCTAGCTCCGACTGGATACGACGTGCTGTTTCCAAAAAAGAGCCACGTCAGACTAAGATGGGTGACAAAACCAGGGAACGTGTGTCCTTCAAGAATCGCATTCAGACAGGTAATGCTTCATAAAATTGTAATTCAGACTTTTAATTGCTAAAGCTAATTATGTCAAATTTTCTCCTCTATATTTGTTCTTGATATTGACATTTCTTGCTCAAAGACCAGAAAACGTCCGATTACATAGTTCACAAGAGTTTGAAGCACTTTGAACTTTTAGCAAGCAAAATTAAGAATTACTCATTAATAAATTCGACCTTCAGTTACTATCTACTCCAATTCCCCACTCTCGTGTGCGAGCTCCGGTCTACTAGCGAACTGATACACCGATAGACTGAAATTAACACCCTTCTAACATGGAAAATGCAAATTCACAATAGGATAATATAAATACTTTGCCTACGTCAACCAACCGAAACAAAGACGTCAGATAGAGAGATCGCATGTGCAACAGTGCATTGTGTCATTGATTTAAGTGATTGATGCCACAGCCCATGAAAATATGACAACAAATTACAAATTGAAATGTTTGTAAACAACATCAATATCAAATATATATTAAAATATGTATGGTTAAATCAGTAAGTGCTTAAGGTTGCATCATTGATTTACCGAATCGAAAGCATGTGAGAAATATATTTATGCTCCTTTCGTGCATTTCTTCAACAAGAAAAGACTTAAGACATTCAAATAAACAAACTTTAAACACAATCAACACGAAGAAACGATTCATTGAAGGAAACGTAAAGCGAGTACATATTTTTTAAGTGGCAATAATTAATTACACTGTACCATACTTCACAATTCATCATTGACCAAATGTGACACTTTGCTTCTACAAAGATACAGATAGACTTGAATGATCAAACTTGTCAAACAGCTGATAGCAGAGTCTGTGCAAAGCAGAATTCAAGAAGTAAAACAAATTAAATACAGATAACTTTACTACTGAAAAACATCCTATGAACATATGCAGCAAAGGCAAAATGGATAGTGTAACTGCCGGTTTTATGACATTTTGCATACCAACATTTCCATAAGATAAAAGTGATCATACGGATTGGATGTGTGTGTGTGTGTGTGTGTGTGTGTGTGTGTGTGTGTGTGTGTGTGTGTGTGGATTTTTAACGTTGCTTTAACAATTTTTCAGTCATATCTCTACGGTTGGATGACAGGACTCAGAATATTAAAATCAGCTGTTTAAGGGAAGATCTTATGTGGATTTGCCTAATTGGGTTAAGAACAATAAACGTGTGGCAATGTAAATAAATCAACAGGTTCGTAATGTGTTCGTAATGGATGGATGGGCCGGTTTATGAATGAATGTATTTTCCCACATAATAAATCTATGTATTCAGAATTTGTATTATAAAGTCCCTATAAAGCCACTAGTACACCCGTGGAGTTTACCATGGACAGAAAATTTGATCTAGTTATTTGTAAGCTTTTGTTTTAGTTCATTACATAATGAATGTGCATATACACAACGGTTTATACAAAACCTCCTTCTTAGACACTGCTTATAAAAAGTAACCCAATCAGTCTGCAAAACTGAAACTTAGATTTAATGTGAGCTATTTCTGGACACACATGTAAAACTTTAGAAATAGCTTACTTCTTGTTTATTATAAATTTCTTTAGAGTCTGGAAACAAAAACAGGTATAACGTTTTACTTCATGAATTCCACAGGATGATATCGCGCGACGAATCTATGAAACCGTCCTTCAGTCATTGTTGCGGTTATGCTAATATTCCACAGGATGATATCGCGCGACGAATCTATGAAACCGTCCTTCAGTCATTGTTGCGGTTATGCTAATATTTATTTCCCGCGTCATTATTCTTTTGAGTAAGCTATATCCAATCTCAAATCTTCGGAAATATACACGATTAGTGATTGTCATTGTCTGTCGTTGATTTTACTTATGCTATATCGTTCTTACCAATGGATTATTTTGATTTCTCCCTTCATTCACATTCTTTATGACATCAACTGTCATTGGTACTTCAGGAATACATCATTCGTAACACATCGGAGAAGCGATTGTATATATAACCTTTTTTTCATGGCATGGATTTAACTTCGTATGTAACTCTAAACTATTCTCAGAACGGTATCCGTGTTATCAAATTGTGCCATTTTCTAAAGGAATAAAGTTCCAATTGAGGAGCATCATCCTATCATACATTACAGCTACTTATCAGGGATATTTCCCATCTTAATATTATTTCCAAATAAACATTATTAAAATGATTATATCCATTTTCATCTGCGACTTTAATATCTATAAATTCAGACGAATATCTCATTAAATATTCACCTATTTGTTCGGCAATGGTTGCATAGATACATATTTTTTGCAAGATTGTACTAAAAACATTAAGTTGCAACTTGTCTTTCAGACTTTTTTTGTTCTTATAGTGCAAAATATGGCTGCCACAAAAGGTATTAAAAGGACCGTCACAAAAAAAGCTGCCTTTACAGCGATGTTCTCTTCTACTCCAGTCACTATTCCAATAGGGCGTTCTCTTCTATTTGACAGGGTTGATTACAATGAAGGTAACGCATATGACACAAAGACCGGAACGTTTACTTGTCCAGTATCTGGCACGTACATTTTCTTTACCAATATCTTATCTATGCTTCATTCAGCAAAAGTACAAACTGAAATTGTAGTCGAGGGTACTGGGAAAGGGAAAGCACATGCATTCGGGTATGCAGATGCCGATCAAGGAAGCACTGCTGCTGCACTGCATTGTAATGCCGGGCAGCGGGTTTGGGTACAGTGCACGTTAGGTTCCGAAACCTGGGGACAAATGTATTCAACTTTTACTGGCATTCTTCTGTGGCCCGATGATGCTGCAACAACTAGCAATTGATGCTTACCTACTTTCCTCAGGATTACAGTTGCCACTAGAGAATTTACGGATACAAGTTCAATTGAGAAATCGTTATACTCGCACGAAACCTAAATAAAAGCGATGGGTGCCGTTTACCCGCGTACCTGGGTTCGAATCTCCGTAGAGTACGAATTAAAAATTCTCTAACCTGTATGTTAGTATTATTTGTATTAAATATTAATTCTGCCTACTTCTCGTTCTGTCTGGTGTATATTTATAATTCTCTATAATTAATCCTATATACCTTAATTTCTTTCATTTGAATCCGGAATGACTGTGTAGATAGATGGGAATTAATTATCAGGTCGTCATGCGAGTGTGTCTGCTACACGAATGCATATAATACCGATTAAGTAACATCATTTTTTGGTGATGTGTGCTTAGTCGTGATGGAATATGGGCTGGTGTGTGCAGGCAAGGCGATGGGTGCCGTTTATCCGCGGACCTGGGTTCGAATCTCCGTAGAAAAATAATTAAAAATTCTCTAACCTGCATGATAGTATTATTTGTATTAAATATTAATTCTGCCTACTATTATCAAGCATTCTCCTATAGAATCCAGGGATAATAGCACTTTCCGTTCTGTCTAGTGTATCTTCATATATATATATATATATATAACGAGGGAGAGTAGTTTCTACTCATAAATATACATGTGTAGGATATTTTTGTCCGACCTGATTGATAGCAATAATTCCAAAAAAGACAATATTATTAAAGTATAAAAGTAATCGTGAGTCATTGTCACAGAAGCACTGCTGCGACACTTCAATGCCTATTTGGCTATGAGGTCTAGATCAGAGTCGTGCATGGTACCCACGACTACGTTAGATCTATTCACCTGTTGCTGGCTTTATTCCACGTCCCGATGAATATACATTCAAAGGTAAAAAAAAATAATAATTTGTTTTTCCTCTAACTGAAAATTAAATTCATTATTTCATGATGAACCGTAACGACTACAATGACTTCAAGCATTGCTACCTTTGAATATGTCACGTATATTGCATAAAATGATTTAAATAAAGAGAAAACGTTTTTGTTGACCACTTTATCTTTCTTAGATGTAATTTCAGTACATGTTGCAACGAGTTTTGCCTTGCTTCGTATACCTTATTGGACATACGTCCATAGATAGCTTTTTTTTGCTTCAAAACCTCATTGCTTTCGCTTAAGTCTCGTTGTGTGTTTGTTTTAGTAGAATCACCAATAGGCCCTCGTTTCACTGCTGTTGTTGACCATAGATCTCATGGATGCCAACTCAAATTTTGTTTCTAAAAGGTCTTTATAGGCCAGACTAGTACAAGATTACAATATGCAAGAGTTTAACAACAGTCGCTTCTAACAAACGCAGAAATTTAAAATACCCGATATGGATCATGTACGCATCAATGTTGTGAGATGGTCTCGGAGGATTAAGATATCTGCGTTGAAAGAGACTAGTTGCAAAGAGTGCAAACATGCCATATGATTCCCCTCTCGTAAACTGTACCACCTGATTAGCAAATGTAAACTTATATTCTGTTTAACTGACCTTTTGACATAGCATTTTTTATCTAAATCCAAAGGAAAACTTTATGAAAAATAGACAATACTTCCTATTCTTATGTATAAAGATATTCTGATTAATTTAACTTTTGAAATATTGGACAAATGTTCATGTGCCCTGTATTAATAACATACATCCCTTACCTGAGGTTAATTAAGCATCCCGTATTTTATTGAATGGGACACCGACATCAATAACAAGCTCCTATCAGTCCTTTGATCACGGCCATCGAAACACACCGTCGTAATTCAATGCGATAGCGGATTGTGTGTCTCAGTTCGTAGTAAATACGGTTATTATCGCTCAATGCAGTCATTTTTGACACACATTAATGCTTCAAGAAGCAGCAATAAACTCAGTTTCTCTATTACAAATGCTACGTAGGTAATCCCAATGCCAATACAAACCTTAATACTAATGAAAAGATGGTAAGGTTCGTGAAATTTTAGTCATCCTTTTGTTACAAAATTATTCGATAATCGCCTACTGTCTATCAAAAAAGATTACTTTGATTCCAAATTACACCCCAGGGATCTCATCCACGGACAATTACTTGTATTCTCAACTAGCCACCGCCACCAAACAGAAAGATTAATCAATAATGTATCCTTGGTTAAAATTCGATTGACAAAAATAAAACATAACATGGCAGGTATAACATGAACCATTCTCCCAAAGTTCACTAACGAAACTATAATCATTAATTTCACAGCAAGATTCTTAAACAATTGACTCTCATAAATAATGAGTAATTTACATCAAAGTTTTAAAGATATCAAACAGAAGAAAATAGTGTGTCTCACTTAGTCATCCAAGATAAATCATCATATTCAAGATACCTGAAGTTTCTTTTTTATTCTGTTTTACAACAGCTGAGAGAACGTTCATTCCTTTCACATTAGCTCTTCAGTTTTTAATCATCATAATATAAGTAAAATAGCACAGAGGATATATACAAGATTTGAAAAGAAGGTCAGGATTAATTTTTCTCCATTTGTATTATTTACAAGTACACATCAAAATTAAATGTTTTATTCTGTAATGAAATTAATCATAATGGTTATGAAAGAAAATTCATGTTGTTTATTTTTTGTGAACTATACTTAACAAGTAGTTGAGACTAAATTCTCAATCTTACAACGATTTGAACTAATTGTATATGCATCGGGGACAGATACTTTTCACATAATGTTTCTACGTTGCAAGATTATACAACAAATAATAGATTGGGGTATATATTATTCTGAGTGAATATCCTTCAATCTATTCACCATATACAGGCAAGTATAATTATTTATGTCATTGCTATAACATTCAATATACATTGAAGAAATAGCAACCGAGTCACGTCATAAATTGTGAGTGAAAAATTTCACAAGGACAAGGTTCAAATTTATAGTTATAGGCCTTAGCAAAGAGAACAAACACAAACTCTGTGACTGTATATAGTCTGATTTCCATAACAAATATCATCGCGATCAGACATAAGTCTTTGAGACTGGTGGATTTAGTCGGATAATTTCAAAAACGGTGGAATTAGAAGAGCTGTTAAAGCCATCTGTTTCAAGCGGATCTTATCACATCATCAATGCTATCTTTAGTGACGAAATTTAGCAAATCGGCCGTTTAAATAATCATTAGTTATCCTCAGGAACTATTCACTAAATTTAATCAAATCGTTCTCTTCATTCATCTCTGTATCTGTTTGTTCTGTATATCTACTCAATAACTGTGATGTAGTGTCTAACGATGCATGTATTATAGATTGTTTGTGTTCCAATAAATGCATGCATTTTTGAAAGCATGTTCTTGTGTATGTTTCTATCAATAGATGAAAACATGTGTATGCATGTTTCCTATGTATATATTTACGTATATATGTATTTATGTCAATATGCAGGCATTGTCAGTACAAATCGTAGTGCCATGATTAAGGTAAATGCTATTTTTATCATTTACAAAACCTTAATCGAGAACGTTGAGGCCATAGAAGAGTAATGACATCTTTGCATTCGCCTATTATGTTTCTGATGTCATGTTAGGTTCGTATGACCGCTCCTGTGGCCTAAGTGGTAGAGCGTCCGCCTTGGATGCAGGAGGTCGCGGGTGCGGACCCCGGCCGGGTCATACCAAAAACTTATAAAAATGGTACTAACAGCTGCCTCGCTTGGCGCTCAGTATTAAGAGGTTAGTGTTAGGACTGGTCGACCTGGCGTCAATATAATGTGACTCGGTGTGACATCATGCTACATGTCCGCGGCATGATGCCCAGTGCTAGACATCACTATAAGGTGCCACACTGCAGACATCGTAGCGATATGACTGAACAATTGTTAAAGCTATGCTAACAATCCAAATCACACACACATGTACTGACATGGAAACTTGTTTATAGAAACCAATTGCCTTACTTTCTATGATCATGATTGTCGATTTATTTGCTTTTTTATTCTGCTCATTTGTAAGCGATATATCTTTGTGCGGCTCATAAACAAAAGTGTCATGGCCAGAATGAAAGTGATGTTGGGGTCAACATTTATTTGTCTGAGGTCAATTCAGAACGACCATGGTCATGATGCTGCAGTAATTTATTTTCTAATGAATACCATTCATGACCAAGAATAATGACATCGTGATTTGATTGGAAAATTTAACACGATTGCTGTGATTAAAATGTGCTTTGCCGAGGTTTACAGACGGATGAGGGATATGCGGGTTACAAAACGCTGACGAAAGAATACGGATGGTACTCAAACGCATGATAAGTAATAAGGTCCGACAGCATGCAGTTTTATGCAACCAAGGTAATACAATACAATACAAATGGTAGCATTTCTTCTGGCTCTGCAAAGTCAAGGAGAACGTCCTTTGTGTGGCGTCATGTCAGGCTGAGATTAGTGACAAAATGGAGAAAATGGTTTCCTTGAAGAAGAGAACATCGATAGTTGGGTACTGAATCCAGCGAGTTATTGCCTGCCTTAGGGATTGAATTAGATAATTGTAAAAAGGGAACAACAAAAATCAGTGCAAACCTAATTTTTGAAGTAGCCAACTGCATAAACTATACCTGGACTAATTCGATCCCAAGTCTTTGAGCCTCCAATCTATACCAATTAACGGGATGATTTTCCTATGGATTAAGGCGATAAGTGGCTTATTCTTGTGATCTCATTCGCTATGTGACTTCACTATTATATATAGTATATATGCTGGAGAATGTGTTCTCGTTAACATTTGGTGGAGTCCAAGGGAGGTAGTAGTTGGCAGTAAAGCTGCTTTTTCTCACGTGCCTCTCTAAATATTTGCAAAGAAATATTAAGTAGAGTTTAAGGATCTGCAGATATGTAATTATTGTTGTCATTTTTCCCCCTCTTAAACTGGAAACCAAATGATGTGTATAGTAACAGATCTAGTGCACTGGAAAGGCTAATTTAAATTTCAGTTATGTATAAAGCTGATATTGGCAGGCGGCGCAGCGGCATAAGGCGCGCGGGCGCGGCGGGCGTTGCTGGCGGCGTTGGCGGCAGGGTTGGCAAGGCGGCATATATATATATATATATATATATATATATTGTTACGTGTAGGCTCGTACAAAAATAACAAGAGAAAAGAGTGAAGTCAACAAGCTTTGTATATTTTAACAAAATAATTTATTTCTCTAGAAAACAATGTAAACAATGGAAATAGGACTTACGGTTTAAGATTCAAGATGGCCGCTATCGCTTAACCGGCTTGAGGCAGCTGTCCGGATTTTTGTGCCGTTTTCATGATCTCTGTGTTTGTTGTCTGTCTTCGTCTGCGTTATTGTGTTCATCATGCACTGGCTGTTCTTTTCGAATGTGTTTCTTCATCTTCTTGTATTGGAAACGAGAAAAATTAGACTTTTTCTCAGCTGTCTTGCTCCACAGTTGCGGCTTCCTTTGTTATCGAACAAGCCGCCATCACGTGATACTCGCCAGTCCACCCGTTTATGCTATGATGGACCCTCATTAATTGCGTTAAATGGCCACTCTTTCGCTCTCCACACTACATTGTGCACTAGACTAAACGATCTGGGACTACATTCATCATTTCATAACTGTAAACGGAAGCGAAAAAAGAAGCTTTGTTTCAAAGCTGGCCGGCGTAGAACAGGAAGAAGAATTCCAATTATCTCCCTTTCGCCCTTTCTGGCGCAGAAATTTAAAAATTCGGCCGTTAATTTAGACAACCTAATCCAAATTCCAATTAAATCGTCAACCTTTGTGTCAGCTATCGAAGAGATACCACTGCGCATCGCATTATTCAATGCCCAATCAGTAGGACCATCGGAAAAGCGCACAGAAATAGTTAATTTTATCAACGATCAAAATATCGACGTCTTTTTCCTGACAGAAACATGACTAAAAACATCAGGCGATGAATCCAAGTGCGCGAATCTAACACCCACCGGTTACTCCATCAAGTCGTTCCCCCGCCACTCTCGCGGAAGTGGAATTACTGTCATCGCAAAGACCTCCATGATCAACTGTCTTAACTACACAACAACTTTCAATTTCGACCACACATCGTTTGAACTAGTCCAAACTACACTCACACTGGAACAAAGGTCAGTCCATTTTTTCTGCCTCTACCACCCTCCTCCTAGTAGAAAAAACAAGCTGACAGAATCTCTCTTTTTGGAGCAGTTTCCGAATCTCCTGGAGTATGGAAATTCGATAGGTGGCAACCTGATTATTCTTGGAGATTTCAAATTTCACTTTGACTGTCCTGGAAACCCATGCACATCGAAACTCTTAGATTCCATTCACGTTTTCAACCTCAAACAGTCAGTTAGCCAACCCACCCATAAACATGGTCACATATTAGACTGGATTCTTTACAGACCTGATGATAATATTCTTCAGTCCTCCCTGGTGTCCCATGAACTTTCATCAGATCACCTCTGCATTATATGCCATCTTGACGTATCAGTCCCTAACCCTCCACCTTTATTCGCTGCTAAGAGAAACCTCCGTATGATAAACAGAACCAAGCTAATGCATGACATCCAAGCAAACCTAACAACTAGCTTACCTACTACAGCAGAACAACTTCATAACTGCCTGCGTTCATTGCTCGACAAACATGCCCCAGCAACCAAGTGCAGAGTAGCAATTCAGAAGTGTTCTCCGTGGTATAGCAGTGTTAGGGACCAGCTTCGCACTGCTAAAAAAGACCGCCGTAAAGCTGAGAGGCTTTGGCTTTCCACCAGACTCACTATTCATAAGCAGATCTATGATGCCGCTAAGAAGAATGT
>JAECUM010014107.1:0-10200 GCA_016617855.1 Megalonaias nervosa | reverse complement strand
TATATATATATATATATATATATATATATATATGTGTGTGTGTGTGTGTGTGTGTGTGTGTGTGTGTGTGTGTGTGTGTAAACACCTAGGTATTTGTATTAAATGAAGGATTATTTATTGGCTAATGGGTGTTGTTTGTGTCAGGTTTATTTGTTAATAAATATATTAGTGTATATTGGACTGCAGTGTCTAAATTTTAATTAGGTCAACAGTTGAAATGTTCGGGTCTCTTTGGACAGGTTATGCTGTGTATGCAAGATCAAATTCGTTTGGTAGTTGAATTGGTGGGTTATGTAGCTTGTTGCTTGAAATATTCTGTATTGGGGCCTATTGTAGCTGTAAGGCCTCTTCTGATTGGTTGTTGGATTCTAACTTACGCCGTGTTGAAATATGATGAATTAGGTTACCTAAAGTTGTTTTATTGATAAACAATAATGTAGTATGATGGATTAGGTTTATTAAAGTTGTTTTCTTGGTATACAATAATGTATTATATACGATGTAAACAGTTGTTCTATGTTGCACGAGATTATGTGCTTAGATTTGCGTGTTTTGGATAATGTTGTTAAGGTATTGTTATTAGTACTGTTATTTGGTGAATTCTGTAATAATATGGTAATATAGTGTTTTGTTAATATAGTAAGTAGAATAAAGTTTTCCTGTAGAATTAGGCTTGTTGTTAGAATATAAGTATTCTCCTTACCTTGGAGTAAACGAACGTGAGGCGTAGTAGGGCTTAATTAGGCAGTGTGAATCAGCGGTCAGTGGTCAGTCAGATTTCCTTTGTCTCTTGTTCTGGAGGCAAGACTCCCCGCTGGCGTAGCAGTAGGCTTGTCTTAGAAGTCAGTTGTTAATTTCTTAATTTCAGCTGGAAATTTCTCCCGAATCTTGTAAATCGTCTGTTCTGTCTTATGTCTGTAGCCTGGTGAATGAATAATTGCTAATTTAGTTGTATTTCAGGTAGTTTCCCCGCAGCTGCATGGACCACATCTGTTAGTGTTGCGGGTCAGAGAGTGTCTCTGTGAATGGCGGATGAGGCCCTTTGCAGTTAGCACATTTGTGTGTTTTATAGCTGCAAGTTTCTGTATGTTGTTCTCCACATATGTAGCATCTTGAGCGGTTCCGGCATCGTTTAGTGAAAGGGCCCCAGCGTTGGCAGTTGTTACAGTATCGGGGCTTGTTGATGTATTTGTGTATGGGTTGCGTCTTTCCATGGGGTCCCAGTTTGATGGTCGTGGGTGGCGAGGCCGTGAATTCGACCAAGACAGTAGGCGTCTCTTTTCCGTGTGCATTTCACAATTTTGTAATACGTTTGAGGGTATCGTTGTTGTATTTTATGTCTTTTTCTATCTCTGTAGTGGATTTTTTTTTTAGATGTGTGTATGGTAGTTTTAATATTGCATTGAAGCCTGTGCTTGTGTTGCCTTTCTCTCGTCTGGTGCTTGTGTCTCTACTCTGAGGTTTGTTTCTTTGGGTGGTTGTTGGTTTGTTACTGTAATGTAGTGTAAGAGTCCCTCTATGTCGTTTGACGGTGACTTTGATCCCTGCTATTTGTGTAATTTCCAGATGTTTGGCTACCTGGTTAATGGTATTGCACCAAATGATGATATAGTTGCTCCGTGGTCTCACAATTTTGAATCTACCTCTGTGGTGTTGCATTAATGCAGTTGCTAGGGTTTTGGTGTTAATTCGCAGGAATTTTTCTGTATAGCTGCTGATGAATAATGTCAAATGTGGTGGATGATATTCATATTTTTTGGCTTTTTTCTCATCTGTTGTTGTTGGGATCCTGTGTGTTCTACAGTCTGGTTTAGTTTTGTGGTAGCGTGGGGTTTCTTTGTGTTTCCATCATTGCTGATGTTGTCTGTGTTGCTTATGTTGCTTTTGTTGGCATGTTTTTTTCCATCTGTCTTGGTAGCGTTGCTTGACGTAACTCGTTCGTCTGCCTTAATCGTTCTTTTGATGTTGGGTATTTCTTTAACTGGATGTTTTCCTTTTGGTCTTGTAGCATGTTCTTGTAGTTCTGTAGTGTTCTCCTACAGAGCTTTCTCGATGTCTCTCATTTCTTTAAGTGTAATGTGCATGGAGGGTCCTGCTTGTTGGCTATTATGGATAGTATATCTCGGTTTGGTCGTGTTGTGGTGGTGGTAGTGGTTGACAGATGCTGCTGTCTTGGATGAGGTGGTGATAATTTGAGCCAGCATATCTGTTGAGTTGTTATATGTTTCCTTTTGTGTGGTGTTGTCCGTGTTGTTGTTGTTGTCTGTTCTTTTGTTAGCCCCTGTAAGTGTTGATTCTCTGTTTGTGTTGTTCTTTGTCTCTCCATTGTAGTTGGCACTCGCTTTTTGTTTTGGGTTTGTTATTAGGGTTATGTTGCTGTTTGGCTTTTCTGTTGTCGGTGTTGTAGTAATTTCTTTCTCTTCGCTGACACTTCCCAGTTCTTCTGTGTCTGTTGTTGTGTTTATTACATTGAAGTTTGCTTTCTCTGCTGTCGGTGTTGTGGTGGTTGTTGTTGTTATGATTGTATTGTTGTGTATGTTTTCTGGTGTGAGTGTTGCTGGTGATTCGTTCTCACTGTTAAAGCCCTCTGTTTTTTCGATTTCCGGTTGTATTTGTATTTGTAACGGCTTTCGGCTTCTTCTAATTGTGATGGCTTTCGCTGCTTCTTCTATGGAGGTGATGTGTGTATTTGTCTGTCTGGCGCATTGTCTGGAGTATCTTCTTGTTATGACGTCAAGGGTTGTTTTGGTGAGCTCCTTTGTTGTTGTCGATGATCGAAATGTTCCTATGTAGGTATCACTGGCGAGTTCTTGAAGTGTTACTGCTGTATTGCTTTGAGTAGTTGTTTCTTTATCTTGACTCGGAGGTATATATATATATATATATATATATATATATATATATATATATATATATATATACCTAGGTATTTGTATTAAATAAAGGATTATTTATTGGCTAATGGGTGTTGTTTGTGTAAGGTTTATTTGTTAATAAATATATTAGTGTATATTGGACTGCAGTGTCTAAATTTTAATTAGGTCAGTAGTTGAAATGTTCGGGTCTCTTTGGACGGGTTATGCTGTGTATGCAAGATCAAATTCGTTTGGTAGTTGAATTGGTGGGTTATTATAGCTTGTTGCTTGAAATCTTCTGTATTGGGGCCTATTGTAGTTGTAAGGCCTCTTCTGATTGGTTGTTGGATTCTAACTTATACCGTGTTGAAATATGATGAATTAGGTTACCTAAAGTTGGTTTATTGATAAACAATAATGTAGTATGATGGATTAGGTTGATGAAAGTTGTTTTATTAGTATACAATAGTGTATTATATACGATGTAAACAATTGTAATATGTTGCACGAGATTATGTGCTTAGATTTGCGTGTTTTGGATAATGTTGTTAAGGTATTGTTATTAGTACTGTTATTTGGTGAATTCTGTAATAATATGGGAATATAGTGTTTTGTTAATATAGTAAGTAGAATAAAGTTTTCCTGTAGAATTAGGTTTGTTGTTAGAATTTAAGTATTCTCCTTACCTTGGAGTGAACGAACGTGAGGCGTAGTAGGGCTTAATTAAGCGGTGTGAATTAGCGGTCAGTGGTCAGTCAGATTTCCTTTGTCTCTTGTTCTGGAGGCAAGGCTCCCCGCTGGCGTAGCAGTAGGCTTGTCTTAGAAGTCGGTTGTTAATTTCTTAATTTCAGCTGGAAATTTCTCCCGATTCTTGTAAATCGTCTGTTCTGTCTTATTTCTGTAGCCTGGTGAATGAATAATTGCTAATTTAGTTGTATTTCAGGTAGTTTCCCCGCAGCTGCGTGGACCACGTCTGTTAGTGTTGCTAGTCAGAGAGAGTGTCTCTGTGTAAAAAAAAGGCGCCAATGATCAACGATCAAAGGATTTAAGTCGCCTATGCATGCTAAGTGCTTTCGCGACTGGTTAATACCATCTCGGGTTTAATGGGTAGCTTTGTACGCATCCGATTTTAGAGCGAAGCTGGATGTGAAGTTTTTCGCATCCATTGTTTCATGCATACGAACACGAATTGCATTTTTTTTTTAATGGTTATTTATGAAATATACAAATAAAGAATGCGTATTGTAATGGAATGGGATCATTTTGATGGATATTTATCAAATTAACAAAGAAATAATACGTACATGGCAACATTTCAATGGAATGGGATCATTTTGAATGTAATCGAGTCAAGATGGATGCGTACATTTTTATGCATTGATTTGTTGATGCATAATAACACAAGTTGCACGATTTCTGATGGATATTTATCCAGTATACAAAGGAATAATACGTACGTGTCAGAATGTTAATGGAATGGGGTCATTTTGATTATAACAGAGTGATAATGGATGCGTACATTTTTACGCATTGATTTGTTGATGCATAATAACACAAGTTGCACGATTTTTGATGGATATTTATCCAATATATTTACGCATTGATTTGTGGATGTATAATAACACAAGTTGCACGATTTTTGATTGATATTTATCCGATATACAAAGGAATAATACGATGGAAGCGTACTAAAGATTGGGTGCGTAAACATCTACGAATTGGGCTTCGCATCTCGGATTTTGGCCCCCATCGGATTTTTGAACGAAGCTGGATGTGCACATTTTTACCCATTGGCTCTTTCATGCATAAGAACACGAACTGCATGTTTTTTGATAGTTATTTATGAAAATTAACAAGTAAATAATACGTACATGAAAGTATTTCAATGGAATGGGATCATTTTGAATATAATGATGCATGCGTACATTTTTACGCATTGATTTGTTGATACATAATAACACAAGTTGCACCACTGTTACAATGGAAATTATATAAATGCTTGACTGCCCTCTCCCATGGCTGTCGGCGTTATCGTCGCGGAGAGGTGTAACAACCACATTCTGTAAGAACAAAGTGTGGTTGGCTAACAAGACAGCCACTATTCCGCCATGTCTCCTGGCATTTTTCCATATTTGTCTTTTCCATTTCCAGTCTTATCCAGTCTTTCGTTTAATTTGTGACTGATAAATTTTTATTGGGTTGAAATAAAATAGGATTTTCCTCACACTGTCTTCCAAGATCCGTCTTTTTACAAGGTCTTCTTCCGTCTCGTGGGCCGTCTCCCATGGCTGTCGGCGTCATCGTCGCGGAGAGGTGTAACAACCACATTTTGTATGAACAAAGTGTGGTTGGCTAACAGGTCAGCCACCGTTTTTCCGCCATGTCTCCTGGCAAATTTTCCGATCCGATCCTGTTTTGATATGATTAATGTAACACTGCTAGCTTTAAAAAATGATTTAAGTTCTTCGTCATTTCCGTGCTTGAATGCACATAACTTTCTTTCTTCCTTGCACCGTTTTTCTAATAAAAAGGTATTTTCCAAGGTCTTCTTCCGTCTTGGGGGGGGGGGGCGGGGAGGGGGGTCCTCCCCTATATGGCTGTCGGCGTCATCGTCGCGGAGAGGTGTAACAACCACATTTTGTATGAACAAAGTGTGGTTGGTTAACAGGACAGCCACTGTTTTTCCGCCATTCATCCTGACAATTGTCTTCTTCCGATCCGATCCATTTTACCAAAATGTAAAGTATGGTTGTTTGATCTTGGTTTTAGAATAGATTGGAGTTCTCGATAGAATACTGATCCGATTCCGTGCTTGAATGCACATACTTTTCTTTCTTCCTTGCGTCTTGTTTCTAATAAAAGGTCTTTTCCATGGTCTTCTTCCGTCTTGGGGGGGGGGGGAGGGGCCCTCTCCCAGAAAAACTGGTGAGAAAGTTGGATTTTTCTTTTTCAAGAAGAGTTGGACTTAGTTTTTTTCGCACTCATTGTCAGGAACTGGACATAGTCATTTTTGCACTTTTTTTGGATAGCTCTCCGCATCAAAATACCTTCAACCATTCTCAAGATATACGTATTCCAGCATAGGTACCAATTCCTGCCAAATCGACAAAATCCCATTTGTCTGGCATTTCACTCCGCACACCCCCCCCCCTTTTCCGGCGTGATTCCTATATCTTTGCCATCGGTCAAGCTATCTTCACCAGCACAGAACGTATCAATAGCTATCTCTCTCTCTCTCTCTCTCTCTCTCTCTCTCTCTCTCCGACGCAGCAGCCACCGCAAACCGCATCGAAATATCTTGAACCATTCCAAAGATATGGATTTTCTACTGAACGTCTTCCAAAAATGCTGCCCAATGCTTTTTCCGGTTATATTTTTTCCGTCGTTTTGACCTCTCGCTACAATGGCCATAACTTTGCCATCGCTCAAGCTATCGTCCTCAGCAGACATGTATGGTTAGCTCTCTCTCCGACGCAGCAGCCACGGCAAACCGTATCAAAATACGTTAAAGCATTATCAAAATATAAGTATTCTACTATACGTACCAAATCCTGCCAAGACGACAAATCCCATTTGTCAGGTATTTCATCTCACAATATATGTAACTGGTACGTTTTTTTTAAAATCAACCGATCTGCTATTTTACCACATATATCTATGCCATATTACCAGATATATTTATGTTAATAATATAGATCTGGAGCCTAGAATTCAAGCTATACAACAGTATATAATATGTGTAGAATTCTTATTAAATACCTATTCATGTGTTTGTCCGTGCGACTAATGCATTAAGACAAAAATTATGCGATTTTACTGATTTTCATATCAGAGCCACGTGCCTCTTCCCATGCCGCTTTGTCATGTTACCAGATATCTCTGTGTTAATAATAAAGATGTGAAGCCAAGATATCAAGCTATACAAAAGTATATAATATGTGTAGGTGTCTTATTAAATACCTCTTCATGTGTCTGTCCGTGCCACTAATGCATTCCTAAACAAAATTTACCGATCTTAATATCCTTGCTATATGCCTCTACGCGCGCCGTTTTGCTATTTTACCACATATATCTATGCCACAACTATAGATATGAAGCTCAGACTTCAAGCTATAGAACAGTACATAATATGTGTAGGTACCTTATTAAATAGATCTTCATATGTCCGTATGTGCGACTAATGCATTATGACAAAAAATTTGCGATTATACCGATTTTCATGGTTGTCTTCACCGTACGGAGGATCGGACAGGGCGATTTTCATAGGGTTTTCACTGCCAGATGCGTCTCCTCAAGGCCGATCTGCTGAGGTATGGCATGTCACACTAGACCAAAGCTTCTACGAGGAAACTCGATTTAATCCCTTGTCGCGCACTTCCGACCTTGACCTGAACAAGTTCTTTTTCTGCGTCGCACGGACGAACGGACATGGCGAATTCAGTCCGGTTGACACCGTTGGACGTGCCTTGTCAAGACCAATCTGTTGGTATGTTGCATTTCAAAACGGGTCGAATACTCTTGGAGAAAAGTCGATTTAAGCCAACTTCACACTTGTATGACTGAGCGCGATTAAAAATGGTTTTCTGGAGCTGACGGACGAACGGACAGAGCCAATACAAACAAGTTTGCACTTACAGACGCGCCTCATCGAGACCGATCTTTTGCCATATGGTACAGCGCTCCCAAACGACAGACCCACCACCAGGTCTCCCACCCCGGCCGCATCCCCAACTCCACCCGCAACCAAAGATTAAGTCCACCCTGCTTTATCTCAACAGGGCAGACTTCGATCAAATCCTTACCAGTTGTGCCTACTGGTGTCCCTATATCAACTTTGTGTGAGCCACCTAAGTAATTGATCTAATGTGACTTAGTTGTAAATTTAGAATATGTTGCTTGTTGGAATTTTGCGTACTGGGCATACTTATATGGGCCTGAATATTTTCCCAATCTGCTGGATGTGGGCCATCCGTGATTTCATTAACACCGCGTAGTTATTGTTGGTTGTGAATTTTGGCTGCCATCCAAAGGATCGCTATTACATTGTGTTTGTCTTCGGGTTTCAAACTGAAGACTGATAGTTGGATTTTTGTTTTGATGGAGACAGCAGGCAGAGCCGCCTGGACTGTCCCCTGCCTTTGCGCTTGTCTGGGGGGATTTCTTTGCGGGACAGCAGGTATGTGTCGCCTGGACTGTCCGTTGCCTTTGAGTTTATCCGTGTCTGGGGGCCTTTGAGCTTGTCCGGGTTCGGGGGGGGGGTTGTGGGACAGCAGGTGGGGTATGGCCTGGACTGTCCCTTGCCTTTGATTCTTTACTTTGTGGGACAGCAGGTGGAGTGTGTCCTGGACTGTCCCTTACCTTTGATTCGTTACCAGATTGCTTGATGTGTGTGTTTGTGTGTGGGGAGGGGGATTTTGGGGTAGCAGGTAGAGCTGCCTGGACTACCCCTTGCTTTAATGGTTGTCTGGCAAATTCGGCTTGTCCTGTAGTTATATCTTTTCTGTTGGCATAATTGAATGGCAAAGATACATCCTTTCTGTGTTATTCATCTTTTCTGTTAGATCTTCTTATCTGATGAGAATTATCATCAGGCCTCATGATTTGCCCGTTTCTTGTATCCGTTTGCAGGCAAGATTCAAGTTGATGGTACTTTGCTTCTTGTTGTATCTGGTTCTCTTGTTTCTTTTTCTTTGATGTGCTTCATCCATCTCCCTCTTGGTGTTATCCATTTTCGTCAAATTGTCAAGTGGTCGGTTGTAAGTCGGACCCTCTTCCCTATATTTTCTTTAATCTCTTCCCCTCTATTTCCCAGACCTCCCCCGTTGTAATTATAATTGAAATAATTTATATTATAATTGATTACCCCCCCCCCTTTTTTTTTAATAAGTTATTTTTTTAATTTTTTTTTTAATAAGTTAAAATATTTTTTTTTTTTTTTGAAATAAGAGTTTGTTGCATATATTTGATTGGGCAGGTTGATTGGCCTTGGTTATTAAGTCTTCATGGGCTTGAATTATGGTGTGCATATATGTTGCGATTGACTGTATTTATCGCTAGTACTCTTACCTTGTGCATTGTTGTTAAATGTATTGATATTTGTTAATTTCCTTGAGGTATGTAATGACATTGTTGTATGTGCATTCTAGATTGGCATTTTTATCCTTATTGATGTAATCAGGGTACGTGGTTGGTGCTCCTATTTTCACTTGGTAGTCTTTGAAGCTATTCCTTGAGGCAGCATATGTCAGGCAATCGTTAAGTATATGTTCCAATGTTTCCAGTTGGTGGCAAATTGGGCAGTTAGTGGTGGCATTTGATCCGTGGCTGGTTTTGATCAATGTTTTCCCGGTTTTGAGTCTGTTGATGACCTGTAGCTCTCCTGATTGGAGGCGTTTTGGATCGTGGTTTCCTCGGTGCACCGTTGATTGTATGTGATATAGAGTTCTGCCCTTGCTTGAATTGTCCCATTGTTGCTGCCATTGTTTATTGACGGCAAGCGACACTATGCTATATAGTTCCTTCGTGCTATACCCGATATGTTGGATGTCTGTGTCGTGAAGGCTTTGTTTGGCCGCTGTATCCGCTTTGTCATTTCCAATGAGATTGATATGGGATGGGTCCCATAGGAAGTCCACCCGGACTTGGTTTGTTTCCAGTTCCCGGAGGGACTTTAGGGTTTCTTGTAGCATATTCCCTCTAGTTTTGGTTGAGCTGGTTTCGATGGAGGTGAGGACACTGAGGGAGTCCGATACTATGAGGTACTCTTTGTGGTTCTGGGTGTGGATCCACTTGAGAGCTTGTTGTACCGCCCAAAACTCCGCGGTGTATATGGAGCACTCATCTGGTAATCTGCCACGGATAGTGAAGTGCTGCGCAGGTATAACCGCGGCTGCTGCTGTCCTGTTAAGTTCTTGGGATTTGGACCCGTCTGTAAAGATCTTGACATGATGGGGATATTGATATTCCAGGATGGTGTTGATTCCTGCTAGAAGTTTCCAGGGATTGGTTTGTTTCCTTCCCATCTTCTTTACACCCCAATTTATGTTAGGTGCTGTGTTCCGCCATGGGGTGGGATCAATGATTTTAGATATTTCCGCTTGTAATTCCGGCAGGTGCAGGTCCGTTTTTAGGGTGTGGGCTTTCTTTGCTGCAGGAGGTCGTCGGACCAGTTTGGGGTCGAAGTTGATATTACAGTTATGGATGGATTGTTTAACCGGGTGTGTGTCCAGATGTGTGGAGATCCTGATGGTGTACCTCAGGATTTGTTCATCCCTTCTTAGCTGCAGGGGTAGTTCCCCTGTTATTACCTGGAGTTCTTCAAGTGATGTGTTCTGCAGTAGTCCAG
>JAECUM010014106.1:0-66335 GCA_016617855.1 Megalonaias nervosa | reverse complement strand
TTTTGTTCTTCAAAATACGTAGTAATGGAGCCAAATCTGCTGGCAGACTAGCATCATTCGTATGATCTATAAAGAAGACCTTGCCAGTATGCTCCACAATTTCTGAGAAGAAGCTATTTCAATGATGCTGATTGTCATCAATTGTACAAAATTTAAAAGGTCTCCATACCTGGATGCCTTTTAATCAAATTTGGTCAAATTCTTGGCAGTGGTCTGTAAGAAGTCAGTTAAAGGTTTCCTATTTTTAGTAACAGCAGTCATATCTGATGGTGGCTTGGCATCACTTGTATCAACAAAAAGATCTTCATATCTGGATGATTTCTGTCAAATTTTGTGGGATTTTATTTATTAATATTTGAGAAGTCATTTTATGGTTTATCTATTTGTAGTAATTGCAGCCAGATTTGAAGGCAGATGCATTATTTCTACAAAATCAAACGTCCTTTATGCCAGATGTGTTTCTGTCAAATTTGGTCAAATTCTGTTCTGCAGTTTGTAAGACGAAATCATTTCAAGGTTTATTGTTTTAGAAATGGTAGCTACATAGAAAGGCAAACTGGCATTATTCGTGTTAAGTACAAAAGACTTCAAGCCAGAATGATGCCAAAGTTTGTCATAGTAAGTTCAGCAGAGTTTGAGAAGATGTTGTTTAAAGGTTTTCGTGAACATCATTTGTAAATATCTGACTTGTCTTTATGCCAGGATACTTTCTCTCTAACTTGGTCAAATTGTGTTCAGTGACTTTTTAAACAGAAGTAATATGTAAAGGTTTTTTTATTTTTAGTAATGGTGGCTATATTGGATGGTAAATTGGCATTATTCTTATAAACTAAATACTTTCTGTTAAATTTTGTCAAATTCTCAGTACTACACACAAAATGAGCCATGGAGACATTTTCTCACCCCAAACTGCCAGTGTCTCCTTAAATTTAACAAACCTCCATTATCTTGCTCATTATAAGGGGACAGCAGTATGTAAAATGTTCCCCTTAAAACATCAGTCATGGCACAACACATCAGCCATGGCACAACACATCAGTCATGGCACAACACATCAGCCATGGTACAACACATCAGTCATGGCACAACACATCAGTCATGCCACAACACATCAGCCATGGAACGACACACTGGCCATGGTGCAACACATTGGCCATGAAACAACACATCAGCCATGGTACAACATATTGCCCATGGTGCAATACATCAGCCATGGTGCAACACATCAGCCATGGTACAATACATTGGCCATGGCACAACACATTGGCCATGGTGCAACACATCAGCCATGGTGCAGCTAGGAATTATGGTCAGCACTTTCCAAGAAGTTGTTTAAAAAATTTCAGATTTTAGCATTAGCAGCCAAATATCATGGCGTATTGGCATCATATGTACAATCTGATATCTTCAGCTCAGTATCAAATTTTTTTAACTTCTCTTCAGTAGTTTTTGAGAAAAAGTCAGGGGTCACACTTTGCTATATAGACAGCTTTTCTTAAAAAAGAAAAAACAAGAAGATTTTATATGGTGTTACATCATCATAAAGTTCCTTAATCAAATTCATATCAGAAATTTCTGTCTCACGGGAGCAATGTACTTTACAAGAATGTGTCCATGGACATTGGCATGATATGCACTTTTCACACTTTAAGAAGTAAATGTATGCTACAGAAATTAAGAAGAAATCTTTCTGAAAACTGTTAAAGTATCTCCGATACAACATCAGGTGGTGGAATGCTTCATAAGCTGAGACAGTTTGAATTTTTTGTCACCTAACACATTGTGTTCATGGGAAAGGCACCAGCCTCCATTCTTCTGCATGATGAAGCCAACAATTTGCACCAAAAAAATCCTGAAAGCAACCAAAAACAACAACCAAAGTGCATCATTTCTTTATACTCTCACAACAGAATGCATCATTAAGATATACAGTATATACTCCACTTACAAGTCAGGTCCAACTGCAAACTGCAGAGACCCAAACCTGCCATCACATAATGCACTGGCAGATCTGGCTCTATGCAGTTTGCTGTGAATAACCAACAGAATAAACAACATAGGCTCCAATCTGGTGGTGCATTATGCAAAGACAGATCAGGGCCAATGTTGTTTACAGCTGGACCCATCTTATAAGCGAGTACATATGGTATCCTTAGGCTAAGTATAGTACAGTATCCTCCCCTCTTCCCCTGCAACCTTTTTAATAACTTGCTGCATCAGAAAATGGAGTGTAACTTACCATACTGTCTGAATTGTCAAAATTCTCTGGGTCTACCTTTTCTTCTGCATTTCGCGGGTTGTCAAGTGCCAGGAAAGTTCGTACATCAGGACTGAAAGATCGGGAGTAACATAGTTTTAAAAATCTATCATAAAATGTCACCAAAATGATAACCTCACTTCACATTATCCAGTCATGACTAGATGAAATGACTATGTAAATGTTATGTTACTGCACTTGTTTTGTGTGCAGAGTATATTTTTAACCCTGAAGGGCACATTCCTGTATGAATGACAAAACACAGCCTTTGTAAATCACACACCACCTAGTCTAGTACAGGAAATGTTATTCATGCATAAGTTAATCAAAATACATTTGGGAAACAATGTCTAGGACTGAATCAACAAAATGTTCAGGTTTAAATTCATCACTGGCGATGACATGAACAACATCAAGAATTTCCTGTTTAAGTCTTCTATGGAAAATCTGAGGGTGTTTTTGCAATGCCCATGTGAAGCAGGATAAATATTTGCAGTCTCCTTGAGGAGTTGCTTAAAATGTAGAAAATTTTTGGTATTATGCTTCATTCAATTAAGCTTTCATTTTCACTAGTGATGAGATGTATCCAAATTGAATATCCATAAATCTTGCATTACTCAACCTGGCCAATTTGTAAAAACTTATTCTGACAGGGAGCCATGGCATCTCAGTTGATAAAGCTGTTGCTGCCTCATTGTGTCCTTCTGAAAGACACTTAGCTCCCATTTCTTCTACATTATAAAGCAAATAACGTGTTAAATGTCAAAAATCAACAAAAACAACAATGAAATTTTTAATTTTTTAATCGGTCATCAGTCAAGCCTAATATTCTGGTTACTGTTTTACCCAAGGGCTTGTAACATTTTGACCTGCTAAACTTCATCTCTACTTTGCAAGAATGTTGTTCTTCCAGTGCCCTTTGACCCATTCTAGTCATTAGCAGTGCCCTTTGACCCTTTCTGATCATTAGCATCAATGGCCAATCATCTGATATACAGTCTATGATTTACAGGAAAAATTGGAAGAAAAAGGTCAAGGGCGATGGTGTGTTTGTGTGGGCTTTTTTATTTTTAACATTGCTTTATTAGTTTTAGTCATATCACTATGATGTCTGCATCATGACAGTTTATAGTGATGTCTAGCACTAGAGCATCATGCCACAGACATGTAGCATAATAATAATAATAATAATAATAATCATGTCCCACACAGTCACATTATCCTGACACCAGGCTGACCAGTCCTAGTGCTAACTTCTTAATGCTAAGCGCCAAGTGAGGCAGCTGCAAGTACCATTTTTATAAGTCTTTGGTATGACTCGGTTGGGATTCGAACCTGCAACCTCCCATATCTGAGGTGGATGCTCTAACCATTTAGGCCACCAGAGCTGTCCAAGGGCTAAGGAAAAATGATAATGTTTCTTGCAGATAAAAGACCAAAGTAGTTCACCAATTCAATATTATTTTGAAGTAAAAGTGATTTCTTTGTCATTATGAGGTGTTACTATAACTGCTTAACATTACATCAAAATCATTCCAATTTTTACATTATTTTTTTAGAGGAAATGCAGATTTACAGATTTATTCATGGCATACTGTTTCATAACATACAAGACTAAGTTTATGTCAACAGAGGACTCAAGCTATGACAAAATGTAAACCATATAAACTGTCATAAACAACACACTTGTACAAGTTATTCATGCCCTCTGTAGAAGCTTAATCAGTTTGAGAACATCTTAATTGAAATCTGAAATTGTATTAATGAGTGCTATTTTTAGACCTCCCTGGTGATGCAACAATACATGGTGCCTTAGGGTAAGGAACTGACACTCAGAAGCAGAATACAATCACTTAGCCAATTAAAAAATTTGTGGTAGTAAATAATATTTGAAACAATTGGAATAAATCGGGTTCTAGAGTTCATGAACTTTTGAAATAATGTCACATAAGGGAACCATAGATGACGAGAAATAAGAGGAAACCAAAAGCCACAATGAAAAGGTGATAATGTACTTTCCCATCTTGTTCTTTACAAATTTTGATAATCGTAGATAATTTTTTGATAACTGTAGGTCTCTGCAGTACCTGACCATGGCTCTTAATGAATTTAACAGAGTTCATGTATCTAAAAGCAGTATTAACAGAAGGTTAAAGAGTTCAGGATTCAGGAGATGCAATGTAAGGAAAATTAAAGCAAACTATCATTGTTCAGCAGACCCATGCATTGTGTATTTCATGGTTTAAAGAGAGACGTAAGCAGACAGTGACAACATATGGTAAAAAGCAATTTTTGAAACCAAATTTGTTTTGGACAAAGAATGAAAGTTAATGTTTGGAGAAAACCCGATGAAGAATTGCTACAAGTGTTTTGTCTATGGTACAGTGCTTAATTGCATTTCAAGAATATTTTGGTAATGTTTCAGCTGGTGCATTGCCTGCAACAGTGTTGGAAATCTGACACCATTGGCAAGAGAAACTGACTCCAATGAAAGTTTTACGGCTAGATATTGTACAAGATTTTCCAAATGGGCAATCAAAACACCTTCCAGGTGAACAATTCTTGGGTCCATGCTTAAAGGAGGACAAAAACAGTAGGGAAATGATAAAACTCTGAATCAGGGACACCATACTTTAATATTATTGAAAATATGTGGCAAACAATTAAATCCAAGCTTTAAATAAGACTACATGAAATCAAATCCAGGTCTAATCACATTCATGTTGTTTTTGCCATTTGGAGCTCAGAGTCTCAGTCAATCTAATTGGACTCCAGGTCTCCATAGCTAGGTAATTACAAGCCATGACAAGAGCCAAGGGATCAGTTACCATGTATCAGATGAGTAACTACCATTTTCTTTCTTAATTTGTTTTGTAAGGAGATTCTTTAGAAGTAGCAATGATGTTGTTTTCCTCTTTCGACATAAACTGAGTGGCTAATTTTGACCTGATGCTTTGTGTACAATAAAAAATTATTACAATGTGTAATACTGAAGCTATGTGTGTCCCCAAATTAAAAAGCTGACTCCAGTTTTTGGTGACAAATTCTACCCTTGTAATCAACAAACACTTCCCTATTAAATGCCAGGACAACATTCATGATTAGAGTCATTGTCCACTTAAGGGAAATGTTGTACAAGTACACTGTTATCAAAATAGGGTTGAAAACAATGTTCAACACAGGAAATTATCACTGATAATGGGTGAGGCAGCTTGTTTGGGGATTTTTTTGGGGGGGGGGGGTTGCGGGATTGAGGATGTTTGTCTGAACTCATGACAACTTTCTTCCAGTAACAAGTGTTTTGGACTTTATAAAACCAAAAGCTCCCAAATCCCATCCTTAAATTAATTCACCCTTATTGGCAATTAAATATTAAAGTCTTCCTGCAAATATATGTATAATGTTTGACATAAAAAGAAAAACGCTCAAAATATCACTGTAATTGCAATTTTTGTTTATTTGACCATCTGCCTCCTCCAAGGGACTCCAGAGGAGGGGCCACAAAATCATATCCTTTGGAAGACAGTTACCAAATGGGCAATCAATATACCAAGTTTGGTAAATTTTCATGTCGTGGTTTACAAGAAGATATCAATATAAATATCAATATAAACAGATGGAGGGTATCACAATAATTACCCATAATTCAGTTGATACATTAGGATACCTTTCACCAATCTATGAATCTGAAGTACAAGTGTGGACAAGAATGCAAATTTTTACTGTTGTCATTGATACCCACATTGATTCTAAGTACAAATATGGACAAGAATGCAAATTTTTACTATTGTCATTGATACCCACATTGATTCTACGTACAAGTGTGGACAAGAATGCAAAGTTTTACTGTTGTCATTGATACCCACATTGATTCTAAGTACAAGTGTGGACAAGAATGCAAATTTTTACTATTGTCATTGACACCCACATTGATTCTAAGTACAAGTGTGGACAAGAATGCAAAGTTTTACTACCGTCATTGATACCCACATTGATTCTATTTACAAGTGTGGACAAGAATGCAGATTTTTACTATTATCATTGACACCCACATTGATTCTAAGCGAATGAGATTATGATTTTTCTTTAACATCTATGCAATGTGCAGTTTGGATTCTTATATACCCTGAATTTTAGCTTGTGCTAGGGATGAAATTCTGCATTTGTAGATACCCAGTCTGGGCCCACTTTTAAACAATGAGTCCTTGGTTAATTGGGCAAAAGAGTCCTTGGTCAATTGGGCAACAAAGTCCTTGTTTTACAGAATTGTTGACAAGATACAGGAATCTGGTTCATCAGTCAAATTTTTTGTTGTATTTTCAGAGAACAAATTGGCTAAATATTATGCTGGTCTCATTATAGTCCCACCATGTGGTTGGGGAGGTGGTGGGTGAGATGGTGGAAAGAGTTTTTTGAGAAGTTTGTATCAGATCACATCAAACTGTTTTATAGTCCTGAAAATTAAATTTAATTTTGAATGTATCCTGGGTTGATGAACATTGGATAACAGAATTCCTCTGCCCCTACCCGCTAAGGGAATTAAGGATGAACTTTTGTGACATCCACGAGCTTTAAATGTGGGCATTTTACAATGAAAAGAGAACACATTTTTGTTAAGCAAAGCAAATTTTTGGGTTAATTTGTTAGTTAGTGGTTTATTTGGTGTTTGATCACATAAGAGCAAATATTGTAAAGATCACTGTCCAAAAACTTTATTAAAAATCTAGAAAGTTTCCAGTCTCTCAGGCTTGGTCATATTACCTGGTGAGTAGCCAAAAATCTTCTGTCAAGCTCTTTCAAATAGACTGTATAGATATGTTACCCACAAAAAGAACAAGTGTTCCGTGGAAGATGTTGTCTTTTCTGTGTCCATATGCTGGTCTTTATAACCCCTGTATATAAACTTCAACACAAAAAAAACTTGACCATTCTTGACCATGGTGCTTAAGTAGAAGGGACAGGCATGGGGCAGTAACTCCTCAAATACCAGTGAGTACAATTTATAAATATATTTTCTCAAAGTTTCAGTCAAATACAGCAACTGATGTTCTAGATATGTAACTATTAACAACTTATACACAAAATTTTAACACTGCTGATGATCATGAATCAAGCTTTCCACCTAAGCAGGTGAGACATGAACTCACAGCACATCACAGCATAAACTTTAGACTTATATTATCAAAGTGTTTCACTTGAATAGCATCTAATGTAGAAGGTATGAGACTTTCATAAACTTTAATGCAAAACTTAAACATCATCAAGGATGATGGAAAAGTAACATCTACTATATCTCACATAGGTTATGTTGGTGAGACAAAAAAAAATACGGAAACAAGGCATCAGAAATAAACAGAGTAATTATACATATCTAAGTATAAATATGGCCAATGCCACTAACAAAAAATCACAGGTTCTGTTATTATCAATGTGACCATTTTATGAAGGTGACCATTTTGCTAGAACTTGTACATATGGCAGATGCAAAGTAATTAGTAAACTAAAAACTCAGAGATCAGATTCACTAATGAGAAGTCAACAGTTATCACTATCACAGTGGAGACAATCAGAAAGATCACACTGTACCAGCATGAAAATATAGTGATTCACATATGCACATTTTTAAATGCCTTAAATGTAAGGGTAAACTCCAATTACCAATGATATTTAACATGTTGTAAACATCAGTTTTCACTAAATGATCCCATACAAGTACATGCAGCTGCATGTTTGGTGCCAGTCCTGTGAGAAATTTGTTAAAATGCCAGCTTTTTAGTCTATCCCCTTTACATGATTTCAAGACTGGACAAAATTAACTAATTCATATGCAACAGTGAGATTCACTCTAATTTTTCAACATTGTGACAAAGGTTCAACCAAATGTATGAAATCACGCTTTGTTTGTGGAAACACTACTGTGGTTTTGTTAAATCTCCCCTATACTTGTGAAATCTATCCTTTTCCAAATCTATGGGGAATTCCCTTTTACCACCTCAAATGTTCAGTACCAGAATTAAACTAGAATGATCTCCCACTTTAACACTTTACCAGGAAGCCATAAATGTGTACTGTGTTAAGGTGAATGGGTCAATCCAATCATATTAAACTGCAGAAAATAAAATAAAATTTAAAATAAAATGATACTTTGTCATACATCCTATTTTCAAGTTAGCCAATCATATGTAAAAGTTTCAAGTCTTTCTTCCTTCCATATTAAGGGAGCATTGATACCAGTATTAAACTCAAAGATCAAAACACCTTGTGAAAAGTAAAAGTCATGAGGACTATGTATCCATTGACAGCCTCAAATCATGAGAATTATGTATCCATTAAGAGCATCATATCATGAGATCTATGTATCCATTGAGAACCTCAGATCATGAAAACTATGTATCCATTAAGTGCCTCAAGTTTCCTGCTATTTAAGCTCAGCAATCAATCATTCCTAAAATTATCTATGACATACAAAGAAGCAGTATATCCACTAGATGAACTAAATATGCAACTTATAATAACAAAAATTAAATACATCAATTAACTTAAAAAGCTGAATAAATAAATGGTTATGACCTATCCTCAAACATTCTTAATTAGAAACTAATCAAACTTCTTGTCAGTGTAGACAAAGATAGATACACAGCTACTCAATTTGTAATCCAATTTGTATTTTGATCACATGTCTAAACTAAAATATGGGTTATGAAATATTGGTACACTTATCCCTTGAGAAATGAATGAACAAATTTCAAAAAAATTAAAATGACTGCTAACTTTCGGTTTTCAATTTGCCATCACAGAACCTTGACTTCACTGTATTGCCAAAATGAATCTTGTGCCCTGTCCTCAAGGGCTACAGAAATTCTTGTTCTGAGTAAATTGTACATCTCTCTCTCTCTCTCATTATAACTTGGTGGTTAGGGTCCAAAGCTGATGACCGCATTATGTACTGAACTTGTTATCATGATACCAGCATTATTACTAAAACACTACATAGCAAGAACTCCTAATGCAACAAACTGTAGTACTGAATGAATGATCAAATTTTGTGAAATAATTGTTTTGAAAAGAAAATACAGATAAAATACTTTATGTTAAAGCTTTGGGTTGTTTACTTTCAACCCATATTGTCAAACATTTGATAAACCAATAAAATAGTTTAATTTTCTTCATGATGGGTGTATAATAATTAAGAGGGGAGCTGTATATTGTCCAGTGATGACATAATATGCAGACTTAGGTTGGCAACATCAATCCACAGGTGATAAACATAAATGGTAGGTCTCAAAGCAAAGCACACATTCCTCTTCAGTATAGGGTCATCTTTTATAAAAGTTATATTCAGCCATATCTGGTCTATTTAATGTAATTTGGGGTAATACCTCTAATTCAAACATAATAACACTTGTAAGACTCCAAAAGAGGGATGGCATTTAATTCCAGATCAATGTATTGACAGTTTCCACGATGCAATGAATAATATAAAGATTTTAACAATACATGAAAGAATATTTCTTAGAAAGGCCAAATTGATGTATAAAGTATCCAGAAAAACCATTCCTGTCTATCTAAGCAATATCTTTCACCAAAGACATGCTGATGGTACTCCAAATTTAAGGCCCATCAGAACTAAAAATTACATTATACCCAAGACCAATGAAGGAATTGTTTAAAAGAAGTTTTCAATATACTGGTCCACTGGTATGGAACAACATTCCCAGCGACATAAGACAGGCTCCTACCATTTCTTCTTTTCATAATCGATGTCTCAAATGGATGAAATCTTAAGACAATTGAACAGTTTTAGTAATACAAATATCGCCTGCTTTTCTGTACTTTTGCATTATTTTTACAGTCGAATTTTTCAATGCAGGATCATATTTTATATATGTTTATGTGTTCACAGATGCCTGTGCATATGTTCCAGGCTTGATATATTGATTTAGTGTAAAGCCTGATTTTTCATATCATTTTGTATATATTATACATAACATCTAGAAGGCCTCAAGGTGGATTAGTTCTATAACTTACTGAGTTACCTTCTCTAAATAAAGTCTTTATTATTATCATTATTATTATTATTATTTATTATTATTATTATTTGTGATAGTATCAAGTGATTTGCATGAATTTTGCTCTCAGCATTAAAAATATTTTACTGACAGGCTGCAACAGATGCATTGGAAAATTAAAAACAATGTCCATTGGTACTGTATCATGAATGCAATATACTTTTCCCTTAAAACATAACTGTCAAACAATCTAACAAAGGGGAAATTAATCCTAACCATTTCCTACTGCTTTCTTGATCTACTGAACTGAAGCCGAGTACTGTGTACTTTTTATAGAAGCCCACTAAGTTCCAATTCAAATTTTAAACCCACCAGACTGTGCAGACTCAGTACATGTCATATGTACCAGTATGTTCCAAAATAAATTCAAATCAAATCACCATGACAACCATTTTTTGTAACCAGTCAATGTGCAAAGTCACATCTTGTTAGACTAACTTCCCTTTACTTGACTTGAATAATTAGACGCTGTTGTTGTTGTGGGCTTAATGATGTTGTTCAGAACACGATAGGCTATACATGGCAGCCAGTATAACTGTGGAGGAAGAACCAGGAAAACCCTGGGGAAAACCACTGACCCAAAGGAAGCTACTGGCAAGCTATCTCACATACCCACACTGATCCAGCCCAAGACTCAAACCCATGTGGGCAGAGGTGAGGTGGTTGTGATCCGTGAAGGAGATCCCTTTAGACCAATTGGCCACCTGGGGCCCCAATTATGATGCCAGAAATGGAAATGAATTATTGCATCAATCACAATCAGTCCACCTGTCCAACAAGAAGCCACAGTGGCTCATTTGATAAGGTAAGGTGTCTTTAGACAACAATGCTATTAAAAACTAGACAACTGATCTACTGCTACAATAAAATATGTACAAGGCTTCAAGGATGAGTACATACAGGATTCATACAAATAGTAGTTAGTTAACATGTGTAAAACATTATAGGTGAGTATATAATAACAATGTTGTAGAAAGTAGTAGTACTGAATTAAAAAGAATCAAACAAGTGACCATTTCTGTAGACGTTGACTAAGAAGCATTTTGAATGCTTGGCATGCCAACTGACTTTATATAGGGTGGTATGGAATTCCACAGTTTGGCTACAGAAAAAGGAAACCTCTTCTTATAAAACTCTGAATTGTTTTAGTTAAATATAACTTGTTGTTAGCAATGGATCTTAGTTCATACATATGTACATTTTTAACGAATTTAAAGCTACATTGAAGATACATGTAATCAGGAACCAAACCATGTAAGGATTTATAGACTTGTAAACCCTTTTGAAACTGAGTTCTTTGCTGAAATGGAAGCCAGTTTAGGGTTTTAAAAAGATTTGTTGATGGTGTATCTAAAACAGCATCAAGAATAACTCTAGCTGCTCTTTTTTTGAAATTTCATTAATCTTTTCTGATTTTTTGTACCACTATTACCCCAGATAGAACAACAATATTCTAGGTGTCATGATATGTGCATTGTAGAATATCTTTCTCTGTTCTTGAGGGAGATAAGATTTTATTCTGTTCAAGAGATAAAGCAGTGAGTTAACTTTTTCAATGACCTTTTCAACTTGAATTTTCCAGCACAAGATATTGTCTATCATGTTGTCAAGTAGTTTTTCATTTTCATACTGTTGTATGGGTCCATTCCTCGTATCATTACTCCAACTCAAACCACGTTTTCCTGGACACAACAACCAGACTGGTGGAAAACAAACTACATACAGACATCTACTCGAAACCAACCGACAAACACCAGTATCTCCTCCCAACCAGCTATCATCCAAAACACTGCATTAGGAACATTCCTCCATTTTCATCCTCCCCTTTCTTTCTAGGGAGCAGTTGTAGCTCTATTGTCAGAGCATTGGACTCATAATACAAGGATGCAGACTTAAAAGCCACCCAGGCCAACCTGGGTTGGCTGCTTCTGCATCCTTGGAAAAGGAATTAGCTCACATTTTCTTGGCATGATGAAACCAAATTTGTTTTAAAAGTGCTGTTGAAAACCAACAACATCTCTTTGTCCCTCTCATCTTCTCTTTCTCCTTCTAAAGCTCTTCTCTTCTCCAACCACTTCCTCCCTTTTATAATTTTTCCTCCAGAGATCCACCCACAACCCTCTGCATGTGCCTTGTCTAATAATGTATCTTTATTCTCATTTCATTATTTCTGTATTTTCCTTTATCTCATTCCATTTTTCCTTTTGTTTTTTTTGTCACTTCTCAAGCAAATTATTGTTACATGTATTCCTCTGTCTGTCCATCTGTCTGTCTGTGTGTCCCTCCCAATAATTATCAGGTCATTGCACATAAATTCCATAGAAACTGATTTAAAATTTCACATGCTGTCTCTGTTTCTGTCTCCCCTTATGATCACTGGTCAGTGTATACAAATTCCAGACCATAATCTAAAATACCACATATTATCCATGACTGTCTGTCCCTCTCCACACACCCCACCAACACCCAAAAAAACAATCAGTTCTATGTAAACAAATTCCATGGACAGATGTTTCATGCAGAAATAATGATAAACGTGAATCAAATTTCCTAAATACTTAATTAATTTAATAGGGCGGGAATGGTAAAAGGAGCTAGAGTAACAGATGTCTTGTGATGTACAGAATTATTGACAAAGATACACCAGGTGGACATAAATCAATGTAAGTAAATTTGGGATAATCAAACCCTATTCTACGAATTATGAATTGTGACAGACACCAAATGCAGTATATTAATACAGTGGAACATGGGTGGCAGTCAAGTC
Source organism: Megalonaias nervosa (assembly GCA_016617855.1). Taxonomy (NCBI): domain Eukaryota; kingdom Metazoa; phylum Mollusca; class Bivalvia; order Unionida; family Unionidae; genus Megalonaias; species Megalonaias nervosa. Next base: position 53,242 of record JAECUM010014106.1, on the reverse strand, counting down.
CAAGTACTCTAATCTTACTTTTACAAAAATAAAACTGCAAATTATTTTGGAGGTCAAATCAAAAATTTAATTTAATCACATGTAAATATCACAGTGGCTATCAAAAACCTCTCTAAAATGTATTAAACAAATTTTAAATCAGGTATTTATTATTAGGTTTGAAATGTAATAGATCACTGTCATGGATTTGAACTATCTAGACAGACAGGAAACTGCCATGAAATAATGTTTATGATTAAGTTTATTAAGTAACTAAACATGTTTTTATGAATCAGGCATATATATATATATATATATATATATATACATCTTCTGATATGTAATGATAAAGTTTAAACATCTGGGGCCAGGAACTGCGTTTGTTTATACACATGGATAGGACTTTTTTAAAAATCAATATCCGGTACACAGACACTGAATAACCTAAATGACTTATAACAATTAAACCCCCTCCCATACATAATAAATTTATGATGCAATACCATTTCAAGAAACTAAATCTTTAAAAAAAAATATCTTAGAACTATATGTGTGGCCTGGTATTAATAATTTCTCAACCTGAAGTCTAATCTGATAAAATCAATGCAAATCAACAGTTTAAAAAAATGCTAGATAAACACAAATTGTCATATAATGTTCTGAATAAATAGTTAATGCCAGCAATTCTTGTTGCTATGGGTTTAATGCCACTTTTCAGCAAATGATAGGCTATACATGATGGCCAGCATATTTGGTGGAGGAGGAACCCAGGAAGAACCACTGACCCATGGGAAGCTAAAGGCAAACTTTCTCACATACCAACACTGGATGAGTGTGAGTCTTTAACCCATGCTGACAGAGGTGAGATGTCACCAATTTGCAACGTCAAGCAGGGCCAGAATAAGGCACAGCCAACATAGGGGCCCATAGCTATCCTGCCTTGTCCATAGATATGGTTACAGTACTATTAACAACACTGCCTGTGAAATCAGACGATAATATACAGGGCCCCTTGAGCCTCGGGGGCCCTGCCTGTGAAATCACACGATGATATACAGGGCCCCTTGAGCCTCGGGGGCCCTGGGCACATTGCCCACTTTGCCCTATGGTAATCTGGCCCTGACAGCAAGTGCCTTAGCCCACTTGGCCACCCGAGGACCCTAATGTCAGCAATCATGATCCTGTATTAAAGCAACTGAAAAAGGAGGTACAAAATAAGCGTGTAAACAAACGAATAAAAGTTAATTACCTTCACACCTGTATAGCACTTTCAGATCGCATGTAAATATTTAAACAAAAGATCACAGAAATCATTAGGCATCAGCAAAATTTAAAAGGATTGTGTGGAACACAGCATCCAGATTAAAACTAAGAGCTATATGAAATAAGTAGATTTGACTGGCACCACGAAAGGTTCATAGTCCACTGACCTGTAAAACTCCTGGTCCACTTATTTCTGGTAACCCATCAGAAAAAAATTGCACTTTGTGTTGCCTTTTTTTGTAATTATGAACTTGCACAAAACTTTAACATTGTGTTGATATCAATGTCACCAAAGCTAGAATGAGCAGTTTTGTTTTGCCTTTCTTTCCCAAAATGGTATAGTGTATTTATTTATATAATCTACTCATCCAACTATGACACTGTAGACCATTATTATTTGCCACTGCTTATTATGTATATTTATTTTTCTGAATTCAGTCAAAAAGAAAAAATTCATTTATTTGTGAAACCAGCAATTTATTTGATAGATTTACACACAAAAATTCTGAAAAAAGACCCAAACTTTAAAACGGGGGTTAATCTATACAGACAGATAATACATGCCGATGCCAAAGTGACTGCTACATATGGTTTCCACAAAGGCTGGCTCGACAAAGTGAAGACCTTGATCTAACAGTCCAAGATGTGTCTGCACATATGGATCTTTACTATTCACAATACATTGTGTGCTGTGCACATGAAAGAAGAAAAAAACAAAACATAAAAGAAGATGAAAAAAAAAGAAGAAAAATTATACTTGTTACTTACATGATCATAAGTTTTTTGACTAGACGAAGAAAGAGTCCATCTCCACAAAACATTTTCTTGGACTTCCCAGAGGTAAGAAGAGACATTGATATTTTATCTCCTGTCAGCCATAACTTTTTGTCCTTAATGCAAGTAATCCAGCGTAGAATTTAGATGTTAAAATTTCATCACAATCTGACTGAAATCCTGAAAACATTTACTGACACCAAAATTCCAATGTATCATGGAAGATAAACTTACTCCACAGCAGTTGATATATCCTGAAGACATGCTGAAACCTTGATGAGACAATTTTCATAATACAAGGAAAGATAATTTGACAGAAAATGTAGTCTATATATAATTAGCTTCTAATAACTATATCAGAAGTAAAAACTAAACACCTGAATGAACTTCAACAACCTGACCAGCTGATCTTGTAGCAATCAGCTGTTTGCTTGTCACTGTGGTGCATAGGTCAATTTTTTTAAAAAAGTGGTCCTTAATGAAACCTCACTGCTGACAGCACTATAGTTTGCCTATATATCCTGAATGGAGAAATTCAGCACTTCACTTTATTATACAAGTAATCAGTGCCAAAAGTTAAGTACAATTAGACAGCCTCAGTTACATGTGCCAGTAGGCACAAAAATGAAGTACACAGTACAGGTATGGAAGACAGACTTAAGGAAGCATAGAAGTAATACCTGTATGCCAGTCTGAGAAATGGAGTGAGATATAAAGAGTGGCTGGAATTTGACAGCTATCTAGGGGTGACCTGGGGGAATTTTGTTTGTGAGCTATTCATGGCCAGGTGCATGGAAGACAATACTGGGGCCCCAATTGTCAAAAAAGTCCAGTGATGAAGTGAAGACTATTGATCTTGACCTATTAGTCAAGTAATGCACACCTTCAACAAGAGGCCAATTACAGGTCACGAGAAAGAAAATTAACACCATGCATGGTCATATTTAATATTGTCTAAATACTTTATGTACAAGTGCAATAAAATAATAATGCAAAATGTAATTTTCACACCCTAAAAGGTGTCAGAAGGTACACAATAACTGTATCGAATTCTGTCTGGTACAAGTTTTAACAATGCAGAACAACACAATTTCACAAATAATAAACTCTTCTAAGTCCACACTGATGGTAATTTTTTGTGGTCCATGTAGCATCATGTCCCGGGGCCCTGAGTGGCCGAGTGGTCTAAAGCGCTATCCGTTACGGATCACTGCCATCTCACCTCTGTCTGCGTGGGTTCGAGTCTCGGATTCCGCCAATGTGGGTATGTGAGAAAGCTTGCCAGTAGCTTCTCGTGGGTCGGTGGTTCTTTCCGGGGTTTTCCCAGGTTCTTCCTCCACCATTAATACTGGCTGCCATGTATAGCCTATCGTGTGATGAAAAATGGCGTTAAACCATACAACAACAACAAAGCATCATGTCCCACACAATCACATTATCCTCAGTCCTAACTCTAACTTTGTTACATAGATTTAGTATTCATCATAGGATGTCAAAAATGGACTTTGTTTGAATGAATAAACCATGAAATGGAATATTAGTTTAGTCACAAAAAATTTATGATTATTTCTCATTATGGAAATCACAATTTGAGGGGTTCATTTTCAATGTAATGGTGTTGGTTTTGATAATTGTATCAGTATTAAATGGAACTTCATTGTGTTTAAATATATATATGGATATATTTTTTGTCTATACTAGTGCAAGTAAGTGTACAAGCTTTCTTATTAAATTAGCTAAATTTTCTGATTATGTTTTAACCGAATTTTTGTTAGCAGAGATGGAAGGTAAGTCAATAATATGTGTAGTATAATAACCTCTTAATTTTGAAGTATATATTTGAAGTTTGTAAATATGCTTCTGAATGTTTTAGACTTTTTGGCCACACTCTTGCGAATAGTTTGCCAATTTTCAAAGTTTGACAAATTCTGAAAGTAAGTTTCCAAGCTTCTTTATAGAAAGGGATCGAGTGGTTAGATTGAACCAAATGCTTAGCTTGTTGGATTTCTGAAACCAGGTTGTCCAGTTTGTTTTTTTTGGTTAGAGAGCCATTAAAAAAATCCTTTGTTTTCTGTTGATCATGAATTCTTGAATCTTTGAAAGAATTACATGTACATTTAATATTGTATCCATATAATTTGATAAGAAAACTCTGCTGTGGTAATGTATCAAAAGCTACTTAAGAATTGTGGTATGTTAACATCCAGTCTTCCACTCATTAATTGCTTGATTAAACTCCTCCATGACCTCTAATAATTGTGTGACATATGAAAACCCTTTTCTAAAACCATGTTACTGTACTAAGTTGAAAAGAGTTTGTTATTGTGCATATGTTCTATGATCTTGTGTCTTATTGTTCATTCAGCTTACAAAATACAGATGTAAAACTTATGTGGCAATAGTCACTATATTCTGAGAAACAAAATCGAATTTATTATTTTTAAACTGAAAAAATCATTGCTGCAAGAGATAACTGAGTTCTGGTATTTTTATTGTCTTATTATATTATGCATCTCTCTCTCTCTCTCTCTCTCTCTCTCTCTCTGTCTCTCTCTCTCTGTGTCTCTCTCTCTCTGTGTTAGCATTTGCAGTGTTTCTCCAGTCTGCGCTACTGCAAATCCTCGCTTAAAATTTCCTGAAACCCATACTGATTATCTAAAACTTGATTTCTAGATCAACAGCAAAAGTCAAGCACTTACCAGGTCACATTTTGAATCTGAACAGCAAAGATTATCTGATGATTTTAAGTGAGTTACTGATTGGGCTTGGTTACGTTTTACAAGGTCAGAAATCAAGTTTTCATTCAATCTCTCTGTTATTGTATCATCCTCATATATGACATCTGTACCACTGTCATGTGATCTCTGCATTAACAACATTATTTTTTAGAAGTAGGTGGTGATGGTGGTGGTGGTGGTGATCCTTATTGTTGCCAGCATATCAAATGCAAGTTTTAACATATTATTCACCTACCTGGTAATCTAAGTTTATCATTTGGAAGATTCTTATCTTCTCTGCCAAAATAACAAAGTGACAGAACACAGAAATCTATGAATTACTCAAGCAAGTCAAATTTTTATCAAAATAATGCAATGTGTACAAAGTGTAAATAATGTACATACCTCCACATATTCCAGAATACACTGCGAGTTTGAGACTCAAGTCACAGCAAAATGCTGTCCCTCTCACTTGATTTATAACCTCTTTCAAAACCCATCCACTTATCAATACAGTACTGGTATTCATGTATACCAATTTGAGACACAGCCTTATTTCAATGCAGACAACATAATGAAATAATTCTACCAAGAATAGCACCATTTGTAACTTCATCATCGACCTCTTGGTCATCAAGGGAAAAGTGCACCCATTTTCCAATTATTTATGGTCTTTTAATTAGGTCTTGCCTTTAACATACAATAACAATCAAATCTTGCATTTTCATCTGAAATCAAATGACGCCTTGGCTTCTTTCTTACCGTGAATCTGGCTTAATAGGACGTAAACATAGTGACACGGCAACCAGTTACAATTCTGTTGCCAATAAAAATGACTGTATGTATCTACTTGTAATTGAATAATATCATTCCAAACTGTAATTTTAGACTTGTCATCAGAAAGAATTAATTGACTTGGTCATCCTGCTTGAAGGCAAAGTTAAATGAATGAATGAATGAATGAATGAATTGTTTAAAAACAAAAACATGGCACTATTTTATATGATCTACACAGAAGTGACTTAGAACATCCAATTCATAATCGTGACTACTGACCAGCCCAAACACATTCAACAATTGTGACTACTGGCCAGGCCAAACACATCCAACCCATAACTGTGACCACTGACCAGGCTAAACATGATAACAGATTTTTCTGCAAACTATGGCATTTTAGTTGCTTCCCAAAGCTTTTAAAAGGTGATTGGGAACTGGACCTGGACCCAATCATTTCAGGAAAAAGCGACTGAATGAGAGCACAATTTCAGGAGTAAACTGCTAAGACAGGGAATTTTGCTTATAATTTGAAATATTTTTCATTTGAATTGGGTCCATTATTGGCTCTGAAAGCCCCTAAATATTCCTGGGTTCCACTGGGGTTTTTTTTCAGAAACTGCATTCATGCAGATTCCTCAGGAAAATAAAAGATGATCAACCTGCATTATATCTTGATATTTTAAATATTTAGTATATTTTGTTCCATTGCCATACAAAAATTTCAAGTCTGCTTTATTGCTAAGTGAAATTTCTCATTTAAGAATAAAAAGGTATGCCAAAGATTCTTTTTCACAAAGAATTCAGAAATGCTTTATCTTGTTATTTGCAACTGATATTTAATTCTCTACAGATTTAATATGGTCACTATCATGGTCAAAAAAATTAAAATCTGGTTCAGACAAGAGTCACTCAAAGAGCCCAATCGGATGAAAATCAGATCTCAACCGTCCTGCATGAAGATCTGACAGTGACTGCCCCGTGTCAATATTACTTTCTGTTCAAGTAGAGTTGTGACAACAAGATTTTTAAGATGGCTGCCAATGATTTTGAAGATGGCTGCCATGGTGGCCATGTTGGACTTCAGATTGGTATCATCTTACAGGACCAGCTAGACACCATAAGGAGTCTTTGTGTGTAAACTCCATGCTCATATTACCATCTACTTCAGGAACAGTTGTGATAACAAGATTTTTAATATGGATGCCATAGTAGCCATACTGGACATCAGATTAGCATGACTTTCATTGAGTACCAACTAAATACCATGAGAAATTATTTTAGTGAAAAGCCTATGTTCATATGACCATCCATCCAGAAATAGTGATAATGTGATTTTCAAGATGGCTGCTATGGTGGCCATACTGAATGTCTAAGCAGCAGCATTTTCATTTAGAACCAACTATACCATGGGATGAATCTGTGTATAAAGTTTTAATGCAATCCTCCTATCCTCCTAGTAGTTTAGTAACTTGTGCAAATGAATGGACAGATGATGGCCAATGGACCATCCCACAAGCTCTTCTGGTCTATGACCAGTAGAGTGGAAAAAAAAAGCAACCGAATTTCTGGTGTTTAATCAAGTTTCAGTAATGTAAAGTTTATCAAATTCTTTGTTCAGTCAAGGTGAGTCTTTCAGGTGCCATGCAAGACCTACATATGTATATCTAAGGTTAAAATTACTGGTACAAATTAGATTATGGTTCAGGCAGGCAGTTATTAATAATGCATTTATACCTAGCCAGGTTCAAACCTAGATCTATCACTCGTAAGTAAACACCTGTAAAGTTGGTACACTTGATTAATTATACCTTATCTTTTAATAAAGATCAGAAACACTGTTTACCTCTATATAAAGGACCTGTCCAACTCAAAATCCACATATGTGCTGAATGTACCTATATGAACTCTTCCTACCTGATCAGTAAGGAAAATAAGGTCTCTTTTGTTTTTTCAAATCACAAATTTTCTCTCACTAACAAAGAGTTTCACAGGATAGGTTATCTCATCTATGAAGTGTTTTCATCATGCAGCTTTCTGCTTAAGCATGTGAGACAGGAAACCCTAGTATGTCAGGGCACAAAGGAGTTGTTTAGCTCAAATTTCACATATACATAGATCGTACCTATATATGAACTTTGATGATGCAAAGAAACCTAAATATACCAGTACACAAATTTTTTTGCAAATTGTATGTAAAATTATTCCAAAGCTGCAGGGAATACATTACCCAATGTTGATGAAAAATAACTTTCAAAATCTTTAAGACAGAATGTTAATCTGAAGGCTAAATCCATTGCCACTACAACCATTACCACTGTAAAAGTATACCTCTCTCTTGCCATATATTTTCCAAGCAAAACAGAATTCACATGTCACTGTCAGGGTTGATTTTAGAACTGAAAATGTAGAGTGTAGGGGGTAATTCTCCAAATACAGGAAAGATTTAATGAAGATATAAAGGTAGGGGTTCCAAATACAATGCACAATTTTTGCTCACTCTGTTTTTCACTTGAAACAGAAACATCCTGCATGTATCCTAGATACAGATCCTGCATGTATCCTAGACACAGATCCTGCATGTATCCTAAAGATATCCTAGAAACAGATCCTGCATGTGTCCTAGAAACAGATCCTGCATGTAACTTGGAAACAGATCCTGCATGTATCCTAAAGATATCCTAGAAACAGATCCTGCATGTATCCAAGAAACAGATCCTGCATGAATCCTAATGATTTATGTAATTACATTTTGTTTACACTTATTTCAAGAAAGCAAATATTTTCAAAAGGTTTGGACATTAATCACTGATAGAGTTAAGCATCATCCAAAGATACCTCCTGGTCTGAATTTCATTATGAACATTTCTTTTCTTTTTTCCTTTCTTTTCTTTATGGAAACAGTGTCTAAGATCTCTGTGTCTTGGACAGATAACATAATTTATGCTCCCATTATGTACAAGTGCTAGAGTGATGATCCTAAAATAATAAGACATTGTCTTGCCAGCAATTTCAAATTTTATATTTCATTTTACTCAGCATATTAAGGTATAGTTACTTCCATGGCTCACCAGGAAAATCCCCTTGCTCTTTATCACATATCCCCCCCCCCCAGCAAATTCCTACACATTCTATGATATATTCCCATTCACAGTAAATCCCCATGCTTTTTATTACAGTATATATTCCCCCAATGGCAAATCCCCATTCATTTATTACAGTACATATTCCCCCAATGGCAAATCCCCATTCATTTATTACAGTACATACTCCCCCAATGGCAAATCCCATTCATTTATTACAGTACATATTCCCCCAATGGCAAATCCCCATTCATTTATTACAGTACATATTCCCCCAATGGCAAATCCCCACTCATTTATTACAGTACATATTCCCCCAATGGCAAATCCCCATTCATTTATTACAGTACATATTCCCACAATGCAAATCTCGATGCTATTTATTACATATCCCCCAACCATGACACAGCTACTGTAACCTAAAAGCTTCTGCCCAATGCTTTGAGTACAAAATTACAAGTAAAATTTGGTTTCAAAATTTATTATTTTCAAAAACTTCATAGCAACTGCAATTTTTACATAAAATTGACCTTTGAACCTCTCCATGGGACCTTGGGAAAGAGGCCTAAAAACCATACTCTAGTAGCATATGGTTATCATATGAGCAATCTATGTACCAAGTTTCTTGAAATGCCACCCAGTGGTTGAGAAGGAGTTGTGGTTACTGATGGATGGATTGATGGATGGATGGTTAGGTGGATGGAGACTATCACAATATCCCCCTCCAATACATGGTGAAAATTACATGGTCTGCATGGAACATAGTGTCTGGCCTGTGAATGGTGTCATGATTCCATTTATGCCAACAGAACAGGATGTCCTTTAGATCAGAGTAGAAACTTGTAATATGTAGTAATATTCTATTAAAAGCTAAACTTGTACAAAGGTCATAATGCAGATGATGTGTGTTTTCCAAAAACTTTAACACTGCCCCTTAACATTGCTAAATATGATGACAACAATCTCATCTTCATCACTAGAAATGTGACAAGTCTGTTTAACTCTGTCTCACCAAGAGTAATTAGCAAGACAATGATCAGTTTAAATTTCACTGATCAAAAGTCTGAAACTTGTAAGCCTCAGACCTCTAATGTTACATGCACGTAAGTCAACTCCTTGTCTACTAGGTCACAAGTACATAAAAATGTGAGAAACTTGTTTATCTTAAAATATGTAACATCAGGAGAATGGTGTTCTGTCACTATGATAAGCTTAATAATGCAATTAACAATTTAAACTCGGCAGACACCACAATCAGAAACTGAATACTTAGGACTGAAATCATTTGCTTTAATTTGTACATAAATATATTTCATTTATGCAAGTGTATGATAGTGAAAAGTACTGTCTAGGACATATATTTAGTGGTGATATAATGGTACACGTAATTCGAGCACAAATAACAGCAACAAAAATAAAAGACCACAAAAACAACTTAAAAGCATTTGGTGGATTGTAGTGTCTCATTTGCAATCTGCTTTGATACACCGGATCCACCAAAACACCTCATGTGCATCCTGAACTTGGATGCCTCTAGCACACCGTAAACAAATGTCTTATCTACAACCTCTGCTTTGATGCACCTGACCCTCATAAAAGCAGCCATCATTTGCCCCACCCACAATTTCCCTCAACCTCAACCAGTTCATGACACACTCAAGTCACTTGCCTGGAACATGCTGGTAGGGTAGTAGTAAATTAAGAAATAAAGAAAACACAAGCTCTTTTCATTTTTATTTCTTCTTTTTGCGAAAGGTTCTTTTTGCACTTTAGTACTACCACACACCGGTGTATGTATTAACAATACAGTGGAACCTGTCTTGAAAGACCACCCCTTTTGCCAAAACATAATGGTCTCTCATGACAGGTGGTCTCTCACAACAGTCATAATACTATATAATCAGTAAATCTGTACATGAAGAACCTGGTCTCTCAAGACAGGTGGTCTCTCATAGCAGTGGTCTCTCAAGACAGGTTTTACTGTATAAGAGAAGTTAGTTATGAAACAGAAAAAGAAAAGAAGCTAAAAGGACTTCAATGGCAGTGTTTGTCACATGATAAAAGCTAAAAGGACTTCAATGGAAGTGTTTGTCACATGATAAAAAAGCACAGATTTGTACAAGAACTTTAGGAATCTTGAGATGATAAAAATTAAACTCTTATAACCTGACTCAAAAAGAAAATAATGGCCTTCCTGCAGTTATTTACCTGGTTGCTTTTCACAAATGTTTCATTCAACACCGTTGTGACTATTTTACTATAATTTCAGGGAATTCATCTGCTACAAATAATACAAAAATTTCCAGACTTGGGATCAGCAAATATAGTAGATACATTTCAGAATGCAATGTTTACTACCAAAGTGAAATGATATATTTTGGGAAAGGCCAAAATGATATAACATGCCTACAAAATCTACCCTGATCTTCCTGAACGCTATTTTTCCAGCAAAGAAAGTGTAGTGGTACCCCAAATATAAGATCATTAACAGGTTGCCAACATTTTTAAAGTACCCGAAACAAATAATAAAATTATTCAAAAATTGCTTTCAAGTTTGAGGTGTTCTTGTTTGGAATAACATTTTTTGTGATATAAAATCAGCTCCAAGTACCTCTTCTTTCTACAATAGATGTATCATATGGACAAAATCCTAAACAATATGGGGTGCAAGAATAGATGAATAGATGTTAATGTATAGTGTGTGTGTGTGTCTCTCTCTCTCTTTTTGTGTGTGTGTGTGTGTGTGTGTGTGTGTGTGTGAACATATTACTGGCTTCTATATAAAGAGCCTCAAGGTGGACAAGTTCTTATATGCAGATAGTAATTAATTAACTAATCCAGTCACCCTCTGAAAAGAAAGTCTGATTTTATTTTCTACCCTACCCCACCCTGGACTCCTGTTTAGGCCAAATAAAAAAGTATATGTGGTTCTGGTTACCCAACTGATCCTATTTTTCCTGCTGACCTCACAATGGGAGGGGAGGAAAAATTTAGAAAAAAGAGAAAAAATTTTACAGTTTCTAGTTTATGCTTCATTTAAACATTAGAGAAATTAAAACAAGAATTGTGAATAACAAAAGGCACATCTACTTCATTAATCTAATGCATGTACAAAAACTTAAAGAAATGTTTTGAACGGTTTTGGGATTAATGCTCAGTAAAAGATTGTAAATGTTGGATGGATAAACAAATGAATGAAAATGTTAAAAACATTGAAAACTGAAGAATGTTGAATAGCCAAAGACAAATGACCATGAATATAACTGAAATATGTATACCAAATATTAGGTTCCAAACATTAAAGTCTGATGGATGGATGAATGAACAAACAAATGGATGAAAATGTTTAAATTACTGCAACTGAAGAAGTGCAAATAGCAATAGGCATTTCTAGACTATTAGTCTAGTATGTGTACAATGTTTCAGAGATATATAACAAGGTTTTTCAGTTTTCAAAATTCAAGTGTGGATAGTGAATAGATGGACATAAATGGACAAATGCATAAAAAAATATTACAAGAAGAATTGTGAATAGCAAAAGTCACATCGGAATCAGCAGACCAATATGGGTGCCAAGTTTCAATAAGATACCTTGAACATTTTGGAAGTTAAACTTTGGAAACAAAAATGTTCATGGACAGAGACAAACATCCTTCTCAATTACATGCCAGAGGGTTAAAAAAAAAATATTTTTTAAAATCTCCAGAAGACATCTGCTGGGAAATAAGCATTTATTCTTCCATCAGTAATGAACAAAGAAAAATAAGCATGTTTTAAGACAACTGTGTTTACTAAATACAAATACTTCCACTGCAGGTAATCCAAGTAAAACCTAACTTTTGACTAAAAAAAAATGTTCAAAATTTCCTTTACATGAATGATGAAAAACTAATCTTAGAACCAATAAGCAACTTTTCTTTAACAAGTGTAACATATCCAATGCCTGAGAAAGTTTAGAGTTGAAATTTATATTCATTGGGTGCGATACTCCTGATAAAGGTGTCACATAATACAGCATAACGTTAAATATGGACTGCTACCCCTACAATGTATGGTACATGATCAACTAAAAACTTAAACACAGAGATTTTTACACTGTTGATGAAAATGTTGATCATGGTCGCTGCTGCCTCCATGACACTTATGTCTCACTCTCTAGCAAAACAGCTATGACAAAAATAATAATAATAATTACTGCAGTTTATTAATAGGAGGTGACACAACTGGTTTGTTGGAGCTAATCTACCTTGTGTCCCATTAATATTTATATATTTTACATAAATGCTCATAGACTCATTAAACACCTCTCTCTCTCTCTCTCTCTCTCTCATTTTTCTCTGACTGAAGTAAAAAATAATATTTCCAAATACAATACAATGTGTGCAGTTTTTTGTGATAAGTAAGGTGATAATTAAAATAACATTGTGCTCATTACATTTGTACATGATCACAATATGTTAAGAGGTATTTATAAAACCATGCTAAAACTGAGTTATCTACAACATTATTTGTACAACATAGGCAATAGCAATGAAAGTGAAGGTCCTCTCATATAATACAGAGGGGAATAATAGAAATATAGCTTTTCATCCAACAGATTTTGTTGTTTTGTTTTTGTAGGAAGTTATTCTGTACAGTAATTTCTTACTTCATTCTAACTGGTTTATTTCATTTGCTTCCTTTTGTTATGGAAGCATCATGGACTAAAGTTTGTGTAATTTCCTCGTCTGCATCGATGACTTGACCTTCAAAAATTAGTAGCTGAATTTGTTATGATTTGTCAATACTTTTGACTGCACCTAGTTCAACGAACATTTTCAAGACAGAATGAATCTTATTACTGCTATTTCCTAAAATTGATTGACTGTTTGTTTTCTTGGCAGTTTTGATCATTTTAATGACTTTGTTTCTGCAGGTAATGTAGTGTACTTGCTGACCTTTAGACTTAAAGTATTCACATATTTACATTGCCTCAAGAATCTATGTGGCTATCCTATCAGTTTGAATGACCTTTTTCACCATGCATATCTACAGTGGTACATGTTTGTTCACAACCTGCATTAAAAAGTGGAGTCCATGAATCAAAAACATCATCATCATAAAACATGGAAGATTACCTATATTCTCCTGGAATTTGGTCTCATCAAAATGCCAAAATATGATCCATATTTCATGATTTAATGAGCATGTCACTTCTCAGCTTTCAAGCCTGATTTCCTTGCAGGGAATAACAGGGAAGTCAACACTTAAACCTAACCTAGAAATATGTTTGCTTGACACACTTACTTACATAATCACACTTATGTGATCTACCATGCATCAGAGGTCTGGAGAGATTAGTTTCTCATGTTGGTTTATAATTTATTTGAGAATGTTCCATGAACTTCAGTCAGTTTTCACTTATCAGAACATTTATTAAATCTCTGTTAAGAAGTCAATAGAATTTAGCTCTGTTTTTATTCACCAACAACTTCATCCATCTACAGGTAACCTATAAATCTTCATTCTGACAGGACGATTGATGGGCTGGATAGACATGGGTAACACTATAATGCCCATAAAAAGACATGGTGGGGTATTAATAAGATATAATATTACGTGCAATAGCAAAGTATGCACTTATCAATTTGAAAACTTATTATCAAGTGGGTTATTTCAGCAGTGGATATTTCAAAACTCCAAACCTAAGTACATTTTTGCAGTGTTTTTATTTTGCACTTTTTGGGGGTCACATATTATATTGTTTCCATAGTCCAAATGAATATTTTATGAAATTTCAATGGATGTTTTATTTTCCTAGCTAACAGCAAAATTTAAAACTCCATTGAAAATAACCAACTGTACAGTATAATTAATATGCATTTCACTGCTTTTAAAAAATGAAGTACAATGAACTGTATTATACAATATCAAGATATCTGTACATTTATTAGGTACTTAGGTACTTTTATTTAGTACATTTGAAAGATTCTTCACTTGGTAAGATATTAGAATATGAATTATTTCTCAATTATCTGATATTTATATCTTAAAAGACAACTTGTCTTAAGAGACCATCATTTTTTGGCAGAAATTTCTTCTTTTATGATAGGTTCTGGGAACACACAATGAAACAGAGACTTTTTCAGCATCATGCAGTAAATATTTATCCATAATTTTATTTAAAACAATGTTGTTCATCACTAAGTGTTAAATTGAGTAATTTACTGAAATCCAGTTTGTGTTGTCCAGTACCAAAGACTTCCATAATAATATCACCGAAATTAAATTGCATTCCAATATTTGTAAATTACAAAGTAATATAAAATGCACATGAACTTATATTAATATTAATTTAATGATGGGTTATTACTTAAGTATTCTTGAATGAAATTGATTCTTTTATCTATGATTGTTATGCAGGTACAGAGTTTAGTGCTAGCCACTATGGAGGATCAGACATTACTTTCCTGACAATGGCTTTGGAACCTAAAAGGATTTGTCTGTAAACAGTAAAAAGCTCTTTGAATATTTTTACAATAAAGGTATTTCATCTTAAAGGTAAATAACATGGTTTAAAGGAATGGCTCTCACTTTGCTATCACTGTGTGCAACCTAAATGTATAGTGAAGCACAATACACCTAAATGAATGACTTGACTAATATGACAAACCCATGTTAGAGAATGGCCCTATCCACAACTTTTTGAAAATTATATAACCATATGCTGGTTCGCTCGTCTTATCATCAGAAAAATTAGATAACTTTTAAAAAAAACACAAAATAATAAATCATTGATGATGAAAAATTCCACTGTGACTCCCAGGAATGAAGCACCAATCACAGCATCTTGAAAATTAAAGTAAATTGATTTTTTGACATTATTTTTTAATAGAGAGACACTTGGATTAACAAAATGTGGATCAATAAGGTGTAACTTCTCCTTTTCATCCTGTTTACATAATGTATTACACCATGCAAACAAAAACAAAAAAGTCTCAGATCAACTGTAACAGATTCAGAATGTGTTGTTTTTTTTTTATCACAAATGCCTAACTGAACACAATGAAAGATCATTAATCAAAACATTTGTAGCACTCCTAAACAGACTGTACACCAATCAAAAAACAAACACAAACTGTACATCAAAGAAAATACATAAACAGGCTGTCACAAAAATACATAAACAGACTGTACACCAATTAAAATACATAAGCAGACTGTACACCAATCAAAATACATTTTTTTAAAAATGTATACCAATCAAAACACATGCACATAAAAACTTGACCAACTGCAATGGCTCATCATTGCAATCAATGCACTTTTGTATGTTTATTCCAGTCCATCTCCATACTCCACATCCTATACTTAACCACAAGAAATACTGACCCTCCTCCTCTTGCAAATAATAATAATCACAGTAATAATAATGGCTTAATTTAAAGAAGTTCATTTAGTCGAGAAATTGATCTTCCACAAGGAATCTTCTACAACTACATGTACCACACATGATGCATAACTTTACAACAGAAGTCATTTATGTGAACTTGAAAAAAAATATTTTATGATCGGAGAAAATCTTGACTTTTTAAGGGAATGTAGTTTACATAATGAACCTTGATCCTGTATTTCAAGGATTTTATATTTATTTACCTTAATCTCTTACTGCATAGGATTTTTACAGAAATATTAATGTTTTTACCTAATTGTTTTTCTTTTAGTACTCCATATTTATCTTCATTTGGAATACATGTATGTAGTAGTGTTTTATGGCAGATCTGTATAGTGCCAGCTAAAGGCAAAGTTTGAAAAAATTTAAAAATGAAATGCACTAAACTTCAGGGAGATAAACCATTTCAAATAAAGTGTAAACATTAAGTACAACAACATAAAATAATAATTATAAAGCACAAAGATGTTAAAGTTCTTAAAAAGTATATAAAATAACACAGTTATCTGGAAATATTTTGGAAAGTGTTATCTTCATAAATTTCTATAAAATAACACTGATATTTGGAAAGCTTTTGGAAAGTGTTATCTTCATAAATGTATATAAAATAACACAGTTATTTGGAAAGCTTTTGGAAAATGTTATCTTCATAACATTGTTTTGTAATCTTTATTTCTACAATTTTTTGAGGGAGCTGTGGTGCCAGACTCAAAACCAAAAGACTGTGTGTTCAAATCCTACCATCTGATCAGACTGGGTTTACAACCATAGAATGTCCTTGGGCAAGGGACTTTACCCAAATGCCTTGACACCAGCTAAACTACTTCTGTTGCTGTGCCATAAAACACCAAACCAAGAATTTTTAGAACCTTTCGAATTCACATCATCCATCCATCCATCTATTCATACTGGGCCATGGCTGTCTTCAGACAAAAGTACTGTACTAAATAATATAACTGATCAATATAAACCATGTACAAGGATTACAGATCACGAGTCTATTATATGGCAATCACATAAGTATAGTTGTTGACCAGAATACGGCATCACAGTGAATACCATTACATGAATTTATATGGTTATATAAAAAGGCTATAGTACTGAATTGCACAAAATCATACAAATTATTGTTTTCTACAGATGCTAAGAATTAAGTTTCTTAAAAAATCTTAGACAAGTCAGGTGAGTGTTTATAGAGTGGAAGGGAATTCTTACTTTGGTTCCAGAGAAAGTAAAACTTTTCTTATAAAATTTCGAATTTGGTAAGGTAAATACATTAAGTTCTTGTTTGAGAACATACAAGTGTACATTTTCCACAAATTTAAAATTACTTGTAAGATAGTCAACCCACATAAGGGTTTGTCAGCTAATTAATCATTTTAAGATTTTATTTTGTTCAAGAGATAACGACCTAACCAACTTGCATTGTCGAACTCAAGATATCATCAATCGTGATTTTAAGAAGGTTTTCATTTACAGACTGTTATATATCTATTCCTTTCAGCATTACTTGGAAGTTTTGTTTTCTTCAGCTTTAGTTTTGGCTTGAAAGTACTTATCTTCGTACCACTGTGCTCAAAATAGTTGTTTACAGTAACCAAGTCCTTACTTAATTCAATGCTAAGTTCTCTACCCCATTGATCAGTTCTTATATAATGTCATGCCATCACTTGCAACATTTCTATATCTATTATATTTAGCCCTGCTTGAAAGTTTTCTTTCTCAGCTTTTACTTTGTCTGAACTATATTTATCTTCATTCCATTGTGATCACACCAGTTGTTTACATTAATCAAATGTGTTTTAATTTAGTGCCAAGCCATCTACCAGTTTATCCAGTGTTATACAATGCCATCATTTTCTGACTGTTGTATATGTCAATTTTAACATTATTGGAGTTTTCTTTATCAGCTTATACTCAAGTTGAACTATCTGCGATTACAGGGCTTTTGATTTTACTGTATTTATCTTCATAACACTGTGCTCACACCAGTTGTTTACATTAACCAAATCCTATTTTAATTTTGTCATAAGCTCTTAGACAGTTGATCCAGTCTTATATAATGCTATGTCATCTGTGAACATGTTGGTGATGAACAGCTAATTGTAATATGGTAAATGTACTGTACAGCAGGAAAAGCAAAGATCCCAGAACTGATACTTGTAGAATACCTGACTTCATGAGTTTATTATCTGAAAGTTGATTTAAAATGGAAACTTGTTTTTGTCTGCCATCAAGATAGGACTGAAACTAAGTTAAACCGTTATGGTTGACATTATTTATTAAGGTCTGAGTTTTTCGAGCAGGAGTTTGTTATTACCAGGCAAGATCAAAAGCCTTTGTAAGCAGTGTTTGAAACTGCTGATCACCCATAGGCCTACCGTATGTATATCCGTCACCAGACCCATGCATTTTGCAGATAATCAGTCCTTCTGATTGATTGATAATCATATATGCCATAAAAGTCTAATCATGTAACTTAAATAAATATAGTGTCTTTTTTACTGACTCTTTTTGTTTTCTACTCTGGTGCTGGGCCATGCAAACGTCTTGAATTTACTTAGTTAGAAGTGAAAGTTGAAACAAATTAGTTTATACTAAAACCTCTTTCCTGTGTACTTGCATTTAACTCAATGATTGGTCAAAAACTCAAAAACCGTCATAATGGGATATAGATTGATTAATCAGAATGACCAACATAATGTACGTGTGTGTGTGTGTGTGTGACAAATAAATCAACAAGTAAATAATGTATAATCTTTATTTTCTACTATTTGGTCACTTTTATAGAGAGGCCTACAGTTTCCATTTCCCAGTGCTATAGCTCCTTTTGGCCTACAACATTTTTAGTGGACCTTCAAATTCTGTATTTGATCTAGAACAATTAACCAGTCAAATACCATTCTAGTTAGACACGATTGCCCTTCAAAAAGCCTGACTATTGAATGTAGTCAGTTGGAAGATTCCAAGTAGTGCCTACTGTAACTTCATTATAAACAGATGTCAATAAACATGCTTATCCAAGTGTCAGGAGCATCTACAAGTCACCAAAAATTCATCAACTGACCAAGTGATTTTTTCAACTCTGCTGGAATAGCTGCACAATGAATACTTCATTATTCAATACTTGATGTATGTGCCACAACAGGATTTATTTTTTTACTTAATTTTCATGTACAGCGGATATGATAATTATCACTTCTGGCATATTTGGGTAGTCTGATAAATCAAACCCCCAAATCTGTGTTGATACTGATGGACAATATGTGGGTCTGATGTCACCTGTTCATTAAAATGTGCAATTCTGCTGCATGCAAATCTTTCTGGAACAAACCTGTGTACACTTTAGACACATACCAGTAAATCGTAACAGCCATATCTAGTGCAAAAATTCAAAATGGCCACAAGATAGAGGGTTGTGCTATTCCACACAGATTTACAAGTCATCAAACAGGATTTGCTCTGGAAATATAATGTACATGCCACCAAAAGAACCCTTCAGCTGATGGTAGCTCCACAGCCGCAAGAAATACCCGAAAGTGTATAAAATGTATACTGATGTGTGCAGTCAAAATTTTCTGCAGATTTTTGCATGTTTTAATGAATCGGTGATACCAGCCCCTAAATGCCAATCAATATCAAAGGTGAGGGGCTGATTTATCAGCCTAATATTGGGGAACTGCAACTTCTATAATACTGTTGGCTTCATTATAACAGATGTGATCAATCCAGGTCTGATCAATGCCATGAAGCAAATTACAATTAAAGTCACTTACTTAACAGACTTTCTTCTTTTCTATATACAAAGTTTCAAGCTTACTTTAAAATGCATTATCACAGATGCAGAATAATTATCATTTGATGGTTATAT
Source organism: Megalonaias nervosa (assembly GCA_016617855.1). Classification (NCBI taxonomy): domain Eukaryota; kingdom Metazoa; phylum Mollusca; class Bivalvia; order Unionida; family Unionidae; genus Megalonaias; species Megalonaias nervosa. Next base: position 33,349 of record JAECUM010014106.1, on the reverse strand, counting down.
ACAGATCCCTATACCTTTTGGACATTATATCTTATTTCTAACCAAATTATTTCAATGGCATTATCCTCAAGATCATTCTGTCATTTGAAAGGAATGCTGTCCCTAATGTAAACTAGAATTCCCAACTCCCTTTCATGAATGTCTCATTTGGTTCATTGTTATGAAAACATTAGTATGTAAAATAAAGTTTTGCTAAATGAAAAAATACCAACTGGCAAATTGTTTACCAAAGGAAATAACTTGATTTCATCTAGTTTTGGACAAAGATATCTCATGTCCCAAGAATATCTGTTTAGAGCTGTTTGCTTCAGCAACTTATTCTTCAGACAATTCTAAGTTTGGTGGTCTTACAATGAATGGCATATAATATCTTAATACAATCACTATCACTTGATTACAATCATGACTATCAAATGTCTTTCACAAGATTTTGTAATGAGTCTTAAAACATTATGGTGCTGAACAAATATGTCTGTAGCAGTAAATATACTGATGGTCACTTTGACAAAGGCAATAAATGAGACTGTTGTGCAGTGGAGCATCTTCGCTAGCCATGGTTCTGATATGATAACCCTATCTACATCTTGGCTTATCGAGCAGATATTTCTGTGCTTCAGGTCTGTGAATCTCACTGGATATGAATCAAAATTAAGTTGTTCAAATCTGAACACTGTTTCTACATGATCGAGACAAGGGGAGCACACAACTTGAATGGACTGATAAATAAGCAATTTTCCACTGCCAGTCCATGTTTGCACAAATACCTTTCACTCAAATACACCTGTAATGGCTTCCCTCTGGTACATAGTCATACCTTTGATGTTATATATATATATATATATATATATATATATATATATATATATATATATATATATATATATATATATATGTTGCTGTCATGAGAAATGCAGATCTTGTAGAACTATGTGAAGCATGCAATATGGAGGATGATCCTGATGGATATATTTAAAAACAACATAAATTCTGAATGAAAAGCTGACAACTCAATCACTCCTGACAATCTTAAAGACATGCAGGAATCTGAAAACCTTGTCATTCTGCCACCTTTCAGTATATTTCACATTTATAACTGTCTTATTATTTTGTATCAGCATGGCAATGCAAGCAGTAGAAGTCTCCGAAATGTCTGAAGGTGGATTTGTTTTCAACATAGAATATTGTTCAGTTAAGAATGATCACGTGACAATCAAATCAAGAGTAAAACCTGACCAAAAAAGAAAGATCTGGTATCAAAGACTGGTTACTACAAAGTCTGGATCACTGTCAGAATGCAGATGAACCTTCAGGTAAAGGATCAATGTGTATTCTACATTTTGCACATTATTTTTCTTGGTTTAAAGGTACTTTGAACACATTATTGGCTATGTCATGCTAAGAAGTGGGAGCTAAGTGTCTTACTCAAAGACACACTGAGGTAACTGACCCTGGCTAACCTGAGACTCTTAAATTATGAGTCCAATGCTCTACCACTGAGCTACAATGGCTCTACATATGTATTTTATGGGGTTAAGTTTGTAACTGTCACACTATATACACTTACCAAAGACCCTGATCAGCCATCACATAATGTCCCAGCTGATCAGGGTCTAAGTTGTTTGTTTTACTGTTTGCTCTTAACACACTACAAAGACCCAGATCTGCTGGCACATTATGCGACAGGAGATCTGGGTCTGTGCAGTTTGCAGTTAGACTCAACTTGTATGCACTTATATATGGCATGTTTTTATTACCATGGCCAATATAAAAACAGTTGTTTAATATTAAATTAAAAACTGTAACATAAAAAAGTATGCAACAACAGCAATAATAATAATAATAATAATAATAATAATTATTATTATTATTATTATTATTATTATTCTGGACTCAAGTTCATATTTATGAATGAATTAAAGTACTTTAATTACAGTTAAATATTGGATATGTTATACACATTTATTGGAATAAACATTATCATTTGGAAGTCTAACTGGTCATGTAAAATTATTTCAGTTTATTTTAAAAGTCAAAATAAAAATTTATCTTGCAGGACTGATGGTGTCTTGTGGTACCAAACCTGACTGACTTTATAAATGACAGAAGAAAAGAAAGTACTTCATCAATTCACAGTCAGTGGTTCTTCTTGTCACAGAACCTGTCAAAAATTTCACTTTAGAATCAAATGTACATGTAGATCCCAAAGATGACAGATGTATGTCAGTATTACATGAAATTCTGAAACCAAGACCCAAAGTTCTGTTAGTCACAGTGACAGATCTTAACTGCTCTTTCTACGTCCTTGCATGCTGGATATATTTAGAGAAAATGTCAACAACAACAACTTATATATATATATATATATATATATATATATATATATATATATATATATATATATATATATATTACCCAACACTACACATTAAATCAAAAACAAAAAAGACCACTGATATTTGGACCAACCATCAGTTACATCAATATGATCAAAAAATGCTGTAATTTTAGATTTGGGACCAATCACTAATTTTAAGGAGTTGAAAGCTGTAATTTTTTTACCCGACCTAAAAATATTGTTGCTCTTATTTATAAAACAAGATAGCATATTATATCCACCATATTAACTGAAGAAAATTAGGTAAAAGAAAACAAAATATCCTGGCTGAAAAGAAACCCCAGCTCTCCCCCACCAATTAAATGGTTGGTCCCTTGCCTTCTCTTCACATCAAAAACCTGTGCATAAAGTGGGGACATTAAAGATTTAAGGTTTATGTTTACACATGCTGTCACTAATGCATTAGCCACAGGAACACCTTTTGCAGGCATATTAACTGGTCATACAATGACAATAACTTCAAAAATCAGGATACAAGTTAAGGAGATGTCTATACTAGCACGGTCACTGTATATACTCGCCTTTAAGTCAAGTCACAAACTGCAAACAACAAAGATCCTGATCTGCCATAGTACAATGCACCTTAAGTTTAGGGTATACAGTATTTTGTTTGTTCTACTGATTACTCCTAACAAACTGCTCTGACACAGATCAGCCAGCGCATTATGCGACAGCAGATCTGGGTCTGAGCAGTTTGCTGTTGGACATGTGTTATAAGTGAGTAAATATGGTAATACATGTACATGTAAGCAAGCATCTGCTGAACCAGTACCTGGCTGAGCTGCTGTGAAAAATGATACTGTGGATGCCTCTGTCAGCCAAAGTGGGGGTCCATAGTTGTTGTCATCGCTGGGGGAAAATCATACAGAAAATGTTCCAATGATTTTTTTAAATTATTATTCAACATAAGTTGTCAGGATTTTACATATTGCCTACATCACCACCTGACCTAGCATAAATGGAATTACCTTAAACTGTTTTATATCCTGACCTTTACATATATTTGCTCACACACACACACACACACACACACACACACAATTCATGTACCCTCTTGCACATGATAAAAGGCATCTAATGAGGGCAACCTTTGTAATCTGGGATGTATCCCATGATGATTTTCAGAATGAAATCTGGACTTTTCAAAATAGTTTGTCAAAATTTTACTTTGCAATTTAAGTAATTTGAGAAATTTTATCTTCTCTTTGTTTCATATGCTTTTCTGGAATGCCTAAACTTAAAAGCACTATATAGCCTTTATTGTGCTGATGTGCCATGATACCATATATATATATATATATATATATATATATATATATATATATATATATATATATATATATATATATACACACACACACACACACACATACTGGGGGCCCCGAGTGGCAGAGTGGTCTAAAGCACTCACCATTACAGATCACTGCCATCTCACCTCTGTCTGCATGGGTTCGAGTCTCGGCCAATGTGGGTACATAAGAAAGCTTGCCAGTAGCTTCTCGTGGGTTGGTGGTTCTTTCCGGGGTTTTCCCGGGTTCTTCCTCCACCATTTATACTGGCCGCCATGTATAGCTTATCTTGTGCTGAAAAATGGTGTTAAACCATATAACAACAACAACAACAACATACATACTTTTTCTGTTTTTCTGTCAAATTGGTCAAATTCTGTCAAATGTTTTAAAAAAAAGTCATTTAAAGGTTTTTATGTTTTCTGTAATGACAGTTCTAATTGATGACAGATCATTTGTAAAAACTTTTAACTTTTTTATTCTATAATGCTTTCTTTTAAATTTGGTAAAATTCAGTTCCACAACTTTTAAAAAGAACATCCTAACCCTCATCACTCAAATGTTTGTTCCTGAAGTATTCAGTAATAACAGAATAAATGCTCTCTCATTAGAAATGGTGCAATCATTATCACTTAAATTTTTTTTTTAAACTGGTTTTAGGAAATATTTATATGAAGAAATCTAAAGTTAAAGCTAATTAATTTAGTATCTTTTGTATTAAAAAAAAAGATTGGTCAGTTCATCTGCACTAATTGCACTCTGTAGCTACATGGAACAAATTCCATGTTTACCATTTGATTTTTGTTTCTTAATTCTTATCAGGTCTTTATAAATTTATTATTTGATCTTACCTGGATGAGTGACGTTTTGTCAAGAACCACAATGAAACTATTTCCTCTTTCAAAAACGTCTAATTTTCCTTTCCCATATCACTGATATGGTTGAGAAATTACTATTATTAGTTTGTGTTGTTTCGAGATCCTTGTGAATCAAAAAGATATTGAATAATTACAATACCATTTCTTGCATATGATTTTAAATTATCTATATTAATTGAATTACAAAATTATCTGAAGTATTCTTGAACAACAGAGGCTTTATTTTTCTGTACTGATGAAGCACTGAATAGTTCCTATAGATTGTTTTTAAGTTTCTGGAAAACTGTCTAGTTTTCAAACTAAATGGCCCCCTTTCTTCGTGTCCACTTGCATTAGCTTCAAAGAGAAACATCTGTGATTGATTTATACTGGTCATTAAGTACAGCCTGTCATGTGCTGAAAAATGGCATTAAACCCACACAAAGAAACTCAAAGCAAAAATAAATAAATTTTAGTCAGTTAAACCCACACACACAAAAAAAGAAGCAAAAACAAATAAATTTTTGTCAATTCCTAATGAAAATACATAATTCTCTACACACACAAAAACTGAGGACCAAATAAATTTTTATTTATATCTATTTTGGGTGTATGAAATATTAAGAGTACCCAAAATTAGTGACAATTAAAAATGCATTGCTTGCTTTCAAACAGCACAATAAAACATAGTACCTCAATGACCAATTTAGTATGACAAAACACAGTACCTCAATGACCAATTTCGTCCAATAGTATGACAAAACACAGTACCTCAATGATTCAATGACCAATGACCAGTACCTCAATGACCAATTTAGTCCAATAGTATGACAAAACACAGTACCTCAATGACCAATTTAGTCCAATAGAATGACAACACACAGTACCTCAATGACCAGTTTAGTCCAATTGTATGACAAAACCCAGCACCTCAATGACCAATTTAGTCCAGTAGTATGACAAAACACAGGACCTCAATGACTAAATCGGCACTTAAACCTGTACAGGCACATTAAACCTCCAACATACAAAGACAGGTCTGGGGGTGATTTATTCGACTAGGACCTACTGGACTCAAATATTTTAATAAAATAGCAACTTTTAATTATGTCCTATTATATATATATATATATATATATATATATATATATATATATATATATATATATATATATATATATATATATAATTTGTAATATGTGTAGACTTTTGTCCATGGTTATATGTTATTTAGATTAACTTGTATCATGTAATTGACCTTTGTCCAATAATTGAGGGTAGGAGTTTGGCCCTACCATTTTTTTATAAACAACACATTACATAGCTAATTCTTGACACTGACTTTAGATTATATATTAAGATCATTATTACTTGGAAGTAAACATGTTTATGTGGCCTTTTGACCTTGGAAGTTTACAGAAAAGATCTTGTTTATCAATATGACAGGAAAATTACCCTTATCCTGGTTCTGTGATTGTGTCTTAGTTTTTCATATAAAGGTAATGATAAACAGAATTCATTATTCCTGTTTTAACATCAGTCTTAAGAGGAATCAATTTTGGTTGTGTTCAGTTTTATTTAAATCGTTCACAAAAATTGCAAAGTGCTCATTTGTGATAATTGTGAATTCATTTAGAGACATTTTGGATTATATAATTGTGATACATCAAGACTGATAGCATATCAACAATATTCCAGGTTACTAGTATAGCAACACTTTCAAAATTGGAATTCATTTGGAACACCACTGGAATTCATTTGGAATACTCTGTACTGTTGGACTTGCAATAGAACTTAATACTTTCAGTTCTTTTTAAATTTTCACTTTGTGGTCAAGGGAAATAACGTATTTGATGATCTTACAAAACTTGTTGGTTTTTACATCTTTTCTGTTACTTAGTTTTAGACCATAGAGTTGTAACAGTGCATAAACCAATGTGAAGATTAATGATTTATAAAATGACCACATTAAATAGTCTATCAAGTTCACTGATGATTCAAACTGAGCTAAGTCCTAATCTGAGTCAACAAGGCATATATACCTTTGTTAGAGTGTAAGAACCACATGGATCATTAAATTCTGTATCAGCATTTGCAAACAAATTTTTTTAAAATTTTCCATGACATATCCATCATGAATACAAAGAAGATTAAATGAACCAATGACAATTTTGATAGTCTTTGTTTAATTTAGGCCTGTTTCACATGCTCTGTACAATAAGTTCCCCACAACCGAGATTTTATGTACCACATTTGATGCAATACATGTACATGCCTTCATAAGAGCACCCCACCCCATTTTCAGTCAAAACTCAATTTAAAAAATCCATAACTAGCCACTTGTTAGATTGGAGGTAAATATGTTAGACTGGAGGTAAATCTGTTTATGTGGCCTTTTGACTTTGGAAATTCACAGAAGGGATTTTGTTCATGAATTTGATGGGAAAATGACCCTCATCATGGTTCTTTAATTGTGTCGCAATTCCATCATGCTTAATGGGACATAAGCAGCAGCTAAAATCTGTAAAGAACTTCATGGTATTCTTGGAGCTTATCACCAACCATGACTGGTGTCTCGTTATCACTTAACTTGTGGCTTAATTTAAAGATTCAAAAATGGGTCTTACAGTTGTGTTTATATGACATGTCCATACTGGATGCACCTCCAAAGCAGAGAGCTCCCAACATACACAAAGGAAGTGACACTTCTGGTATGTAAATACATGCTATAGGGGCATTATTGATGACAACACCATCAGTGTGTGCTTATTATTTTGATTTTTTCCCCACATAAAATTCACCCAAGTACAAATTCATTCTGCATGCAAATGCAGTATATTGGGTAGTTCTTGAGCCATGATATGCTGTACCCTTTCAGTCTTTAATTTCTGAAGATAGACAAAGTGACTATGAAAAATCTCACCACTAGAGACCCTTCAAGGTAACTTGATGAAAATTCTATGTTAAATTTATCCATACATCAGTTAGACAAGCTGACAGCTGGTTATATATAATCCTGCAAATTTTTGCAGCACAGCAAGACATGAAGGTTATTCAGAACTAAGCAAATTAGAGTAAAATGCCTTGCCCAGAATACACTATGGTAGGGGACCTGGGTTGATCCAATGGTACAATTTGAAGCCATGCAGTCACGAGTCTGACACACAAAAGAACTAAGACAAAGTGGTTCTCTGCAGATACATGTGCTGTAACATTCTTCCTGTAAATTACTACTCTAGAACACTGACATAACTTCGTCTTATTTTAATTGCAACAATTACGCAATGTGATGAAAATCTGTCATGGTCTTTCAAGGATTTATCCCTCCATTCTTACCTTTTTTTTCCTTGCTTACAATTGGAAAAATAGATTCTATTCCATATTAAGTTATCCAGATTGTTCCAGAACTTTTAATACCAACATTGATTATAAATGATAACATGTGCATTGATTATAAATGATAACATGTGCATGGTGAGTGATCACCAGATGTAACTGACATTCTATGTCCCAATTCCTAACCTACATTTATCATGATATTTCACTTCACTTCAATGTGCAGAGTAGAATGCCATAATTACCAATTTTTCAGCGAGTATGGGAACAATTAAATAAATTAATATTTTGCCAGTTTTGTCAGTATTATCTTTAAATGAATCATTGGAAAAACTTTTTTCATCGATAATCTTTCACTTGTTAATACCAGGTAGTAATCTGCTCATTTTAAAATATAAAACTAATAAATACTTAAATTTCAACAGATAATATGAAGATATAGTGTAAGTTTAAGAATTTCTCACAACCTTTGAAAACAGCTATTTGTCAAAAAGATCTCCATTTTTTTAAATTTTCACAAAATTAAGACGAATTCCCTTCGAAGAATCCTCATCTTTTTGCTTCATTAGCCAAGTATAGCCACAAAAACAGAATAACTTGTGCTAAAGCATTAAATATAAAAAAAAATTAGATGCAAGAAGAAATTTACAAATAATTTGTGTTTACACTAATCAATCAGATGCAGCATATGGTAGACCAATAACACATAGCACTGTTGCAAATAATTAGTTTGGTCAAGAATATTTGCTAGTTTAATGATATTTTCAATTAACTCTGTGTGTGTGTGTGTGTGTGTGTGTGTGTGTGTGTGTGTGTGTGTGTGTGTGTGTGTGTGTGTGTGTGTGTGTGTGTGTGTGTGTGTGTGAGATTTGGATTTTTAATGTACCTTTTAAAATAATTTCAGTCATATCGCTATGACGTCTGCAGTGTGGCAGTTTATAGTGATGTCTAGCACTGGGGCATCATACAACAGACATGTAGCATCATGTCCCTGAGGACGACTAGTCCTAACACTAACCACTTAATGCTGAGCGCCATGCAAGGCAGCTGCCAGTACCATTTTTGTTATGAGTCTTTGGTATAACTCAGCCAGGCTTTAAACTCACAACCTCCAATCATTGATTGGTTTGCAGAAACTGATGATTCATCATGACATTGTATCCAATTCCAAACAATTCTGTTTCCAATATGAAACGAACATTACCACCTTTCTTTTACTTTATTATTTCCTGTTCAAAGGTGAAAATGAGTCAGGGTACCATCTCATGGGCTATTCATCAATAAAGAAATGCAGAACCATTTGCATTAATAATAGAAAATGAGATTGGAAAAACTAAAAACAAGAGTCCCAAGTTTGCCTGCACTCGCTCAACTGTCTCACACCCCACTAATAACCAATCCATGAGCAGCTGACCCATACTTCTCACAGTGGGCAACCTGCCCTTAAGCTAGGGCAATGCCGCTGCCACTACAAGTTGAAATCAACCAAAACTTGGCAGAAAGACTTTTCCTGGATTTAACCATGCCTTCAGAAGAATTTGCTAAAAGAAACATATAAAATAAGAACAGCTAGACAAACTATTGCTGTCATAATAATTTATCAATCTTATCATAAGAAATTATTCACTTAATAACAGAAATGATGTTTCAAAAGTAGGCTAACTAGGAGTGGCATTGATAATGTCATATGGGGGCAGGTTGCCGATAATCAACAAATCTATGTCAGTAGTATGGTTTCTAAGGAAACTTGAAACAGCTAGGGGGATCTCCCAAATAATCACACACCCACTTCTAACCCAAGGGTGAATACAAATGTCTGCAAACATTTATGTTTTGTAAATAAAAAAACAACATCTTTTCCATACATTTAAGGAAGTAGCAACAAGAAAAACATCATTCAATCAAAAAATCATAAACAAAATAGTTACAGATAATGTTTCTTAAAATAAAATTTGGTTGCTCTCTATTAAATCGGTTAATGATACGAATTCTACCCTACTTTTTTCTTTCTGGTACCCAAAACTTGCATCAAATAAATCATACAATAATTACATTTCCATGCCAGTAAATTGAAAATAATATCGAATAAACATGAACTGAGATTAATGATGGACCATTATTTAAAATAAATATTCTCAAGTCTTATAGATTCCTACCAGTAGATCCAAAAACTGCTATCTGTGTGGATAAAGAGTTACTGCTAACCAAAGCAAATGATCAGACAAAGCTTTTATGACAATGGCTTTACAACTTGAATAGATTTTTCTTCAGACAAAAAGAAAAATGCTGTCTGAATACTTTGATGAAAATAATTGATCTAAAAGTAAAGAAAAACCAAGTTTAAAGGAATGGCTCTTACTTTCCTGTCTCTACCTGCAATCTAATAAATACTGAAGCACAGTACACCTAATTTCTGACTAGTTAACTCTAATATGACATCGTCATATCTGAGATCAAACCCACTGCCCAACTTCTGAAAATTATATTAGGATGTCCCCCTGATCTTTTCATCCAAAAAATATGATCTTTACCAAAACTGAAGGATGCTATAAAAAAAAGTGTCATGATTAACTTACTTTTGACCAAGTTCTGGATAGGTCACCAGCTTCCTGATGAATTCATCCAGACCATCCCGTCTCTGCTTAATAAATTCTGGATCTAGGTTCCCAAAAATCTTTTTGCCAGGGAGTCGCAAATTGGCGTCTGGATACAATTTTTTTACCTGTAAACAAATGAGTAGAATTTCAATCCCCACTTTATCAAATTAATCAAGACTAAAACATGCAGCCTTTAAATCAAGAGCATACAGTACTACATGTACAGTTCTTGCATGAATGACAAAACTGTCTGAAAACAAACTAACACTAGCTGTTGGCACACATTCTAACAATAGCCTGGATATCAGGTTTATTCCTCTTTTCTTCCTTGATAATTTCAAGTGAAAGATATACATCCATAACAGCCAGTATTCACAAGCGAACAAAACACATTCCAAATCTGCACATATCAACCCTGCATATGATGTAGTTCCCCCTCTTACAAGGCAGCATTCAAGTGAGGTCACCCTTGGAAGAAAGGTTATCTCCTCCTTTACAGTATCACTGTTCTCTTTGAAAGCTGGTAGCCACTTGACTTCTCTATTTATTAGGATTTTTTTGAAAGCTGGAGTATTTTTAGAGTTAAAAATCTGAATTTTCCTGTTGGCATTTTTTTATCCCCCAAATTAATTCAAATATCTTGGCACCTGTAAGTTTAAACAATGAAAAGACCATATTACCATGTGATTTCTCTCACAGGTAGCAACCCCCTATATTTCATTGCTGAAAGTGACTTTAGAAGGTACAGGTCTGTATGGTAAACAAAAGCTTGCTTCTTATAAATAATAATGTCATTCGATTCCTAGAATTAAAGTAAAGAATTGTTTGTCATGCTCAGCCTCCCTTTACAAAACTGCGAACCTCTTTCATTTCATGCTCAAAGTAACTATCTTCAGTTAATATCACTCTGCATTAATTTACAACAAAAGAAACAAGATTAGATATGAAAGTCAGAAACCAAATATTTAATTTGGGGGAAAGGGGATGAGGGTGGGCCCTAGGATTTTTTAAAAAAATTTCTGTGCACCATTAAGCTTGAAAAACAATATTCTGCCTGTGATTCATAGAAAATAAAAATTAATTATATGCTTAATTAATTAATTATACTGGCTGACAAAAAATAATTATCTGCAACCAAATGAAAAAAAATACCTGGTTCAAAAGAAAATCCTAGCCCCTACCAGCCCTAAAATTAAATGGTCAGTTCCTTACTCTTCAAAGATTTTTCAGTTCAAACTTCCTGTGTATTCCAGTCATTCAAGCCCTCTCTAGTTTGATCATATTCCTGTGCTTTTTCAATAAATATGGAATATATTCGATTTTATTCCCAACTCAAACAACTTTTCATTAACAAATTACTCTGAGGGTCATAAAAACTCTTAAAGAAGACCACCTGTGAGAAATTTAGAAGGCCTAATCAGCAAGTCTGCCCAATATACAAAAACTTAAAATATAGATTCTTAGGATATCCCTATAATAAACAGAAGTGTTCACTTATGCTAAAAACACACTATGGTATACACATGCATTGTTTACAATTCTTTTTAGACAAGCCAAGAATAAACACATAACAAAACTTGAGCAAAACCAGTTGCAATAACTTAATTAGCATGAATTTCTCTAACTTACCTCCAACATTTATAAACTGCCTCACTGCAGACATTGTAGCAATATGACTTAAAAATTTTCAAAGATATGCTAAAAATCCAAATCACACACACACACACACACACACACACACACACACACACACACACACACACACACACACACACACACACACACACACACATTTAAAAGATTATGCTAGTATGGTACATATATCCTAACTTCATAAAAAAAATTCTCTAAACTGTAAAATAAACATTTTTATCTTCAACCAACATTGCAATACAGCATAGAGTCAGTTATGATTATTGTCTATATTATAACAGTCTGTAAGTTGAAAACACTCTGCATAATGTTTTGTGTAAAAACCACATTTTATCTGTACATATTTGTAGTAAAACCAAACCCTGACATTCATAATACACCATATTTTCATGGCCCCGATTCTCATATATAGAGCAATGCTATGTCATTTAAAAACCATCCAATCGGCCTGTAAAGGCTAAATAGTAGAGGGATTATGGATGTGGCTGAAAAAGATTTTAATTTTACTATTTATCATAAATTAGAGTCATATCTGATGGAATATGCATGGGAGTTATCCAACATGACCAAGTAACATATCATGTCCCATTTGTATTCACTCAAATCTAACTTTTACGTCATGAGAAATGGTGGTGCCAAATTTTCACATTTAATAATTTTTGTTGCGGATGAACTGGTCAAATCAACATTTGTTAAACTTGATATGAAAAAATGAGAGAAATATCAGTGAACTTTTTTTCATCTGCATCTGCAAACCCTCTTCTGCAAAGTTTGAAAGATGCCACTCATGGTTTTATCGGCATATCATTGCACTATACATATGAGTGGTAGCCATGGTTTTGCCAGGACGTCCATACTTGAAAATTCAGTCAAGTATGTATAGTTCATAACTGTTATGCACTCAAATGCTGAAATAAAAAAATTCAATTCAAACCTTTATTTAATCGACTGAAGTGCCTACAACAACAATTCAAATTCTGCATTTCTTGACATTATCATTATTATGAATTCATTTTTTTTTGCAGGTGTCAATTTTCATAGTTCTGCAAAGAATGATATGAAACCTGAGGCAACATGAAAATTGGTACCCTACAAAAAATGGTAAATTCAGTGTTTCCCTCCCTATACCCTATTTGTGCATCAGAGACCCTGACACTGTTAATCTAACCCCCAGTTCTGACACCAAGGTTTGGGTTTTTTTTATCCTCAATCTGACGCCCAGTTCTGACACCAATGGGAATTTTGACCCACAATATTGCACCCTCTGGGGAAACACTGATTCACAGTATACAAAACCAAAGCAACAGCATTTTTTTGTCTGGAAACACCATACTACTATATGTACAGAGGGTTACCTCCCTTTGGTAAGACAATACCACTGATATAATGCTGTGAATTCAGTGGTAAAATGCCACATGGAGAAAACATACAGTTTGATAACTGCATCATATACAGTTTATACTGCTTTGCTGTGATCTTTTGTCTACAATGGATTTTGCTTAATATATAAGTAAAAGTTGTAATTCTTTACTTTCAGTGGCAGAACTCTGGGGGGGATGAAGTTACAAAGTAGCACATGGCAGACATCACAATATATCAATGATGTCACAATAAAGCACACAAGGCTGCCATGCAAAGTCTGGTTCATTTTCTGTCTTTTTTTACTGCATGCATTTCAATCTGTGATATGTGTCACGGACTTGTGTGTAGTAAAATGTTTATGCATTATATATGAATGAAAATGAACTTGGGTTTCATTGCCACATCCAGCGTTACCCAAGGGTGGTTTATTTTAGCCTAAGCTATTCGAAAACACCGAGTCTGGATTACCCATTGCTGCACATGAAAAGTGCACGCAATGAAAAAAACGATTACCTCAAATTTTCTGGCTGTGCATTTTCACTACAACCTGAGTATTTGCAGAGTAAATTCTTGTTGTAACATAATACAATTTTTCTCAGAAATCTTTCTACTTTAGGGAAGGAATCTTCATCTGAAGAGGTATGTTAAATATAAAATTATATTCTTTCTTGTTATCCATTTTATGTGACAGACATGTTTTATATATCAGATGTTTCAGAATCTATTCTAAATTTTACAGAGAGTCAGACCTATGTCATATGCCACGCTATCAGACTGTTTCAAGTTAGCCATTTTATGACTGAACAGACAAATTGAATTTAATGATACGTTGTAGGTATTACAGGATGAGAATGAATTCTTATAATTTAGTGAGATCATTCTTGTCAGAAGTACCACACATTGCTTCAGTCATTATCATCATCACTAGCAAGGTTCCAATATGATAACCCTATCTACACCTTGGCGGATTGAACAGATATATTGGTGCTTTGTCATGGCGACATCTATTGGATTTCATACGTTGCCTCCCTTAGTATGTAATGCCAACTAACCAATAGCATGGTGCATTGTACATTTGGCTGAAAATTGTGGAGGCAATTGACTTAAAAAGGATACTTTGTAAGTTTAACATCGAAAGTATAACTACATACCAAAGGGAAGCCAATACAGGTGTATTTGAGTGAAAGGCATTTGTGCAAACATGGACCAGCAGTTGAAAATTGCTTATTTATCAGTCCATTCAAGTTCTGTACTCTCGTTTTCTTGATCATGTAGAAATGGTTTTGAAATCTGAACAACTTAATTTTGATTGGATGTGGTGGCATGCCGATGCATCCAATGAAATTCACAGACCTGAAGCACAGAAATATCAGCTCCATATGCCAAAGTGTAGATAGGACTATCACATCAGATCCTTGGCTAGCGAAGATGCAGTCATTATATTTTTAGCTATTTTTCAGTAGGAATCATAGAACTCTGATCGGTTTTGTGTAACCCAGATGCTGTGGTAAATGGTAATGTTGGCTCAGAGGATGGTTTTGGTTTACTTGATGTGAGAGACTAAAGCTTCAGGACCAATGGGTCTGTAGGGAAAAAAAGAGGCTCTCAAGGGATCCTTCAGCTGACTTGGAGGATCTGGCAATGCATGGTTGCTATGGCAATTTCCTGACAGCTGTGAAACCAGAAATATATTGTTATCATCAACTGGATGCCATGAGATAAACATGAACTATTTTTAATCAGTATTATTCTATATCACTGTATGAATGAAATTCAATCATTCAATATTGCCATATGACTGAAAATCAATAATACATATTGTGGATGAAACAAACTTTACTCATATTTTTGTACAAATTCTATACACTTATCACCCTTGATGACAGAATCATATGTTGTTCATATTTGTGTATAAATTCAATACTTTGATCGCCCTTGGTGACATAATCACACATTATTCATATTTATGAATAAATTCTATATATTGGTCATCCAAGGTGATAGATCTATGTATTATTCATATTTGTTAGTATGTTCTATGATTCTTGTTTGATAACTTGTTGAAGTTAAGATGTTCAGATTTGCTCCACTTATGAAAGATATCATTTTCTTATATCCATTGTTGAACTTTATGCACTAGAGTAGGGTATCAGGTTCATTCATGTTCAGTTACATTATAAATAAACATCTTATTTATGTCACTGCTATCAGCGCCTTCACTAAATCTAATCCTAACCCGATTCATCCTGTTACAATAGAAGTACAGTTTGATACAGTCAATATGCTCATGTACTAATGCAGAAAGATTTCAAAACCTGATACAGTAAAACCTGTTTTGAAAGACCACAGCTACGTGAGACCTCCTGTCTTGAAAAACCATATTCTCAATGCACATATTGATTATATAGTAGTATGACCTGCTATGTGAGACCACCTGTCTTGAGAGACCATAATTCTTTGGCAAAAGGGGTGGTCTTTCAAGAGAGGTTCTACTGTAGTAGTGATATATAGTCTGCAAAAGTACAAGCTGCGAGGACCATACTGCAAACACATCCAGAAGCAATCATATTTGTTCTGTATAACATGCACCCATGCACCAAGCGATCTTGAAAATGCAAACTTATATCTGCCACTGCATCACATGCAGGCAAATCTGTTAGTTGTTTGTTTCTAGTGGCACTTTGAATAATCTACATCATTTGGTTGAAATGGGAACTAAGTGCTTTTTTTATGGGCACATCAAAGTCGTCTGGTCTGGCCTGGATGGGTATCAAACTTGCCACCTTTAGATTAAGAGTCTGATGCTCCACCAACTTTGATAATGTGACTCACTCAAGGGTCTGCACTACTGTTCGTTCCATCCATTATTCCAACCAGTGTAGACCTGATCTGCCATACTGAGGCATCATGCAACAACACTAATTAAGGCCTGTTCTGTTGGCAGTGTGTTGTGTAACTTACAGTATTCCCTTGCCATAATGCCATAAAAATGGACTGTTTTATATGCGAGGTCACCATATACTGAGGTAGTTTATACATAATGTTACAATTAAATAATGAAATAAGGTCCACATCATACAAGGGTCTTTTGCAGGGACTGGTGCTCCACTGGCTCAAAACAATTTCCAGGAATATACAAAAAGTCTGTTTTTCTGTTCTTTTATTGTTTTTCAACTGCAGAGAGTTAAAACCATCTCTGATATACATTAAAACTCTAACAACCCATATTTGGTAAAAGAAAATAATAATTTTTTACATGTGTGAGCTCGCAAGATACTCATAAGTGCAGTCAAAAACTCTTTGTCATTGTCTTTGACCTTGAACCCCCATTCATGGATAATCAATTAATCAAGTAACTTTTCTCAGACAATGACAAGATATACCCACATGCTAAGTTTGGTCAAATCTATAATTAATGTTTATCTGGAAAACAAACCAACAAAGTTATTGAGTAGTATTATTCAAAGTATTCTTAAAATACATCTAATTTGACTTTGAAAAAAAAAAACATTTATAACTCATTATGTTATCATGTTCACAAGCCTGCACAGCTAAAAAAAAAAGAGCCAAGAATTTGGACCTAAAAATCAATCACAGAGACATGTCAAATTATTTATTGGAATGCAACTAAATTCAAATTCTGGTCAAAATAGTTTTGTATCTGTACAAGTCACTGTATTCATCAGCATAATAGGTAAAATAAGTACAAAAAATAAGTATTAAAAAATGCAAGCAATGACCTTGACACAAGAATTAACCAAAAAGGGGACAGAACCAAAAAGAGAGATGAAAAACCTTCTATCAAAATAGCATTTATTTCCAAGAAAAAAGAAACACAGACCTACACCATCATCATCAACTTATGAGCTACACAACTATGAGAATGCACCAAACTCAAGTCTCGGTCTTGGCCAATGTGGGTACATGAGAAAGCTTGCCAGTAGCTTCTCGTGGGTCAGTGGTTCTTTCCGGAGTTTTCCTGGGTTCTTCCTCCACCATTTATACTGGCCGCCATGTACAGCCTATCTTGTGCAGAAAAATGGCGTTAAACCCTATAACAACAACAACAACAGCATCAAACTCTGATCTAAAACACAATTTAAAGTACTGAAAATATTTGTAACACTGGCCAACACACATACAGTACAAGATGACTGCAAAAACTTCAACAAAGTTTAGTATTGGCCTAAATACAAAATTTTGCTACTCTGAAGACAGCACAAATTTCAAAGGAGGTACAGAGAAGTACAGTATTCCACATACAGTTCCTGAATTTATGATTTCACAACAGGATGGCAGCAAGATGCCTAGTCAACAATATGAGATTATCCTTATCACATAACAGTTATGAGATTATCCTTATCACATAACAGTCATGAGATTATCCTTATCACATAACAGTTACGAGATTATCCTTATCACATAACAGTTATGAGATTATCCTGATTATCCTGTGTATATAATAAGTACAAGATTATACTGTTTATATAACTATAACTACTAGTTATGTAACTAGCAATTGATAGTTTACTGAGAACAAAATTAAGCCATGTTTGACCCATTTTAGATTAATTTAAGCTGATGGGCAGACACAGCTGTTATGACAATGTCTGCATGGGAGTAAGACTGTTTTGGTTCTTCTACAGACAGAAGCAAATGGTTATCTGGGGTTTATTACTTGTTTTCACACCTGTAAGAGCCCAAATAGGACACTGATTCATGTCTGTTATGTGAACAGGTTACATAATATTTCCACGTTTTGGTGAGCATGTAAAAAGGACAGTTATTTATTCAACTAGCATTGTCCCTCCAAGCCCCTGATGACTTCATCTTAATTTGCAAGTTAGAAGCTGTTCATAGCTGGACCCTTAAAGTATACAGGCTTAGTTGTAATTACAACAGTTCCTCTGTGAAGTCAGCATATATTCCTGGGTTGGTATTTACATGCATGTGACCCTGCCAATGGTATCACTGAGTTCCCATCCAATGGTTAAGGCATTGGACATATGACCTGAAGGTTAAAGGCTTGAGTCCCAACACCTGATTAACATGGACAGTGCCAGCCTTAGGCCAATAATGGACCGATTTGGCCTAACTGGGCCCTGCACTCAAAGGGACCCTGCGCATTAGAAATTTTTAGAAATATATTTACAGAGAGAAAGTAATTTTAAAGCAAAGGAAGAAAATTTTAAGTTCAATATCATATGAAACTTGTTTAAAGTTTATTTCCAAATGCTGTGATCACAAATCCAGGGGACCCCGCCAAAATGATCCAAATCAATGCCCGCATTTGCTAAGGCCATTCCTGAACCTGGATTGACTATTGAATTTCTCTGGGTTTTCATTTAAAGTCATGGATTTCTTTGCTCTTTGTAATTACAATTTGAAGCGTTTCAGTAGGAAAGCATATTGGATTCTTATATTGTATTTCATATTAAAAAAATACAATATATATATATATATATATATATATATCTGATGTAATTTGTGAGTAATGGGACTGAATATATGAAATATGAAATGCATTAAAATAATGCACATTACATATCATAACATATACAAAATGTTTCAGGCACTTTAACATGGCAATACAGGCAGTTGTCAAACTATGTGTAACCAAACATATAAAACTTCATAATAGTAAAGAATCAGAAATGATGTCATGTATTTAGCAACTAATGGACATGATTTAACCAGAAATATGTTCTTTTAAAAGCAAAATCTTTTTCTTGCACATAATTAAATATTTAAATAAAATCTGGAACTTGATATCTAAGCCTAGAGATGACAGTGTTTTAACTACATTCCTTAGTAAAAACTTCCTTATTCAAAAGATTACAATAATTATTTAGTCTTTAACAAACAGGTCTTATAAATATAATTATACATGTATTATCAAATTAGTATAAACTTTGAGTGTTATTGTTATTGTTATTTTTATAGGGTTTAATGCCATTTTTTCAGCACAAGATAGGCTATACATGGCGGCCAGTATTAATGGTGGAGGAAGAACCCGGGAAAATCCCAGGAAGAACCACCGACCCATGAGAAGCTACTGGCATGCTTTCTCACATACCCACATTGGCCGAACTTTGAGTGTTACTTGTTATATTACTTTTATTTTCTTCTGTGAAAATTGTTTATTAACCCTGACATGCATTACTTTCTTATTTTTTTAAATTTGTTTAATTGAAATTTATGCATCTTTTATTGTAAAATTAATGCTCTGTATCAAACTTTTCTCTGCAAGAGGAAGAACTCTGCACAACACCAAACCTGTGATTCTAAATAGTCTTTATTAAAGGTTACTTCCCTTGCTTTCTAGTAACAAACAAATCCTGTCAAGATAACAATTTCTGCTGAAAATTATTCCAATACTGCTAACTGCATATGGCAAGAAAACATCAGTTTAAATGTTTCTTCATTTGTATTTGATAGAACATCACCATAATTTGTCCAATATTGAAAGCCATCAATGCAAGGTCCCTATATTTGGTGGCAGACAGACATCAATTCACTGACTTTGCAATTATTCTATGGCAGGATGCTTTCTGTACAATTTTGTTGAATTTTATTAAGTTTTTTTTTAGTTGTGCTTGGTTTTTCAACTTTTAGAAATAAGAGCCATAACTGATGGTGGATTGACATAATAAATTCTACAAATCAGAAAGCCCTCCTTGCCATTATGCTTTCTATCAATTTGCTTTGGTTTTGTGGGGTTTAATGCCATTGTTTAGCACATGATAAGCATACATGGTGGCCAGTACATCTGGTGGAGAAAGAACCCAAGAAAAACTACTGACCCACAAGGAAGCTACTGGCAAGCCTTCTCACATACCCACACTGGTCTAGTCAATACTCCAAGTCACATGGAGGTGAGATGTGTCAGTGGTCTGTAATGACAAGTTCATTTGACCACTCAGTCACTCTTGACCCTGTTTTATATCAAATTTGAACCGATTATGTTTTCGAATACAAGGCATATAAAGTTTCCCTACTTTTAGTAATGCTAGCCATATCTCATCGTGGATAAAAAAATGAAAGCCCTATGGTGGCTGCCAGGACAGTTTCGTAAATTGGCCCCTGGCAAATTTCTTAACTTAAGGCTATGGTACAACTTTCTGAGCTATTATTGTGTAATAATTAAAGCTATGGTTATATTTGTGAATTTGGTCATTCTGGCTTGTGTTGTTCTTTAAACTGACATGAGCCATGTTAACCTCATGTAGTCACTGCACAGTACGTAGCCAGTAAAATACCAATGGTCAGCTAGGAAGCAGAGCTAGCCACTTATAGTAGTAGACATGTTGGTTCAAGAAGCAGAGCTAGCCACTTATAGTAGTAGACATGTTGGTTCAAGGCAAGTAAAATCATCTCAAAAACTGCCTGTGACAACTATTTTGAATTGCATCAACCTATTAAGTATGCAATGTTTTTCAAACTTATCATCCAGGGAAAGGGCTTGTGTTTGCACTGTGAGCATCATGTGTTCTCAAAAATGGCCTTCGGACATGAAAAATGCATGTGTAAACTTGGGGGTGGAGTGAATCAACATTTTATTCTATGAATTCCCACTGACTTTTCAGGTCAAGTGGATAATATTCTTATGTTTGGCTTTATTATACCTATTCAAAAATATGGACATTTTTGACCACACTCATGTATTTTATTTTTTTATGAATTTTTATATTAGGCAAGTATATGTAATATTAAATTTGTGCATAAAAACTGTCCTTGCACCCTATTTAGCCGGATGCTTTCTATCAAAATGTAGTCAAATTCTGTTGAGCTGAGAAGAAGCTGTTGCAAGAGGGATAAATCATTGTTTCTTTTCTGCACTCTAGATCTTGAGAAAGTAGACCATTACTGGAACCATTACAAGACCATCACCTGTTTTTTTTGAATTATCATTAAAGATTAACACAATAAATTGTTTATGGATATTAAAATGCAATTTTAACAGAACACTTCACAAATATAAAAAGCAGTTTTATCGGTCTCATTTTTTGTACCAGATGACAGGTTCAGTTTATTTAGCCTAACAATTATTTAATTAGACCAGAAAACTATGAGGCTTGTAGAAGAACAGCGACAACTGAGTAAAGTTAATGACAGGCTTGATACTACAGTTACAAAGAGAAATATCATACTGTATCTTAAGGACTTGTCAATCATCCTAACTTGACAGCTCAATATCACCTTACCTATAACCAAGTGGACACCATAAAATGCAACCTGTTGTGAGTTAAATAATGTGGGACTAGGTGTGGGCATGATGCCCACAACTTGAACTAAAATATCTGAATATATACAGGCTTTTACAATGGCAATAACTGGACAAGTGCACATTATTTACCCATCTTGAGTTTAATAGTCCTCTATGTAGGCACAAGTAATGTCATTAACTGGAGATTATTGCCTAAGAGGTCCCACTGACCTTGTTTGACCTTTGGTCAAGGTATGCAGTCTTGAACTAAACTTACTGTGCAAAAAAACCTATTTTCTTATCAAGCTACAGTTGCCTTGCTAGGCACTCAGCATTAAGAGGTTATTGTTAGGAGTGGGCAGCCTGGTGAGAAGATAATATGACTGGGTGGGACATCATGCTACATGTCTGTGGCATGATGCCCCAGTGCTGGACATCACTATAAACTGCCACACAGCAGACATCATTGCAATATGACTGAAAATTTTTTAAAGCTATGTTCAAAATCCAAATCACACAAGCTTACCATGACAATTACCCCAGACTTATTGATCCCAGAAAACATATATCCTGCTGAACCCATTTTTCTTTAAGGTTTGGGTTTTGGTTTTGTAGGGTATAATGCCATTTTTCATCACAATTTGATAGGTTATACATGAGAAGCAGTGCCGGATTACCAAATAGGCAGAGTAGGAACCAGTCTAGGGGCCCCACGACAACGGATCAAAATAATATTGAATTGATTTGGTCTTAACGTATTAGGAGATAATTTGCGAGGGGAGGGGGCCAGAGAATTTGACTGCCCAGGGGCCTCCAAAGGGTTTAATCCAGCACTGATGAGAAGCTACTGGCAAGCTTTCTGCACATACCCACACAGGTCAAACTGAGACTTGAACTCATGCAGACAGAGGTGAGATGTACAAGTTCTCTGTATAGGTGAGGACCTTTAGACAATTTAGCTATCCTGGGTCTCATTTCTTGAATCCACAATGTCATCAACCTATGGCCTTTTGACCCCAAAATCAATAGGATTTTCTGTACCTTTAGTACAAGCCCTCCACAAATTTGGGTCAAGGTAATTATTTCACAAACAATATTTCCTTCTTTCAGCCTTAGTGGCCTTACTTTGACCTTTGACCTCAAAATCAATAGGCTTCTTTGTTTATAGAAACCATTTTTTTCATTTAGTCAGTGACTCTGACCTCTGAACTTTTGACTCCAACATCAATAGAGTTTTACCTTAACAAAATGCAAGCTATCCACAAAGCTTGGTCCCAGTAATTCACATAAAACTAATATCTTTGTAAAGAAACCATTTTTCTTCTTTAAGTTACAGCTACCTTGACCCTTCACCTTTGGATCCCCAAATCAATAGACTGCTTCCTCATCTAAGTGCTGGCCAAAACAAAGTTTAGTAAAGATAAATGATTGGGAAATCAAGTTATTGTGCTGAAACAAAATTGGTAAGAAATGGACAAATAGGTGGACAGCTATACAAGAAAATATGGTGGGCATATAAAAGCTATAGCTCTGATTTTGCTAAACTAGATTTATCTCATTTTTACCCAACATAACAGGTCTTAACAGGTCAACAAATTTTGCAACTTTTGACAATTCGGAAAATATATTCTTATGAAAATAAGGGGTGGGGGCCTAAGAGCAAATTTCAGAAATGTCTTTTAACCTTTCTAGTAAAGCTTGGGTAGTTGATGGAAGTAGTATAAGTATTTGAGGTTTTAAAAACAAAGATGGTCTTAGGTCAGAAACCCTCATCCCCCTCTAAAATAAATAGATTCTGACATTTTTTCACCACCTCAGAGACCTCCTCTCCCTCAAAAAACCACCCTTCTCCAAATTTTTATCTCAGAAAATGATGAAATTTTGAAACCCAAAGAGGATTCTAGACCAATAGATTTTTTTATATTAAACAATGAAATATTATATATAATGTATCATTATAATCCAGTCCGACATGTTGGATTTGATCTGACAAACAAATTTTGTAAGAGATTTAATTTGATTAGGGCAGCCTCAAGCTATACTGGCTTAACAACTAAAATAATAAGCAACTGTATCAAAAATGTTGGTTATCATATATCACCAAAATATGGATCAGTATGGTTATTTGCGACTGAAAATGACGAACGAATAAGAGGTTGGGCAGATGATCCAATGACATTTATTGACAATACAGTTAATGCTTTATTTGATAACGATATTTCTAAAGCTGTACAAAATTAAACATCTACTACTGTTGTAACCCATATTTTATGATAATCTTTTTCATATCTGCTGACTCTCATTGGCAGAATATCTGCTAACATACTGTCAATAATATGAAACTCTCATATTAAATCATCCATATCATATTTTATACCATGCAAATAAGATTGTATCTGATCAAGTAATTTTTTATAAGTGATACTTGCTGTTTTACAAGCATTTTTTTTAGTCGCAAGTCGAGGTTCAATTTTTTTACACGCTGTTGCAAGAGAAACACCAACACCGGATATTATTAACAAAAACGGATTTAATGATGCTCCACTTGAAATTATACCAGAGCTAGTCATTAGCAATGGTAAATATGATATTACTCGCAGTATTTTGCTATAGTATTTGTAACATTTTTTCACGCACCAAAGATTTTTATGATAATATCTGTAATATTGCATTAGTGCGTCCACATCTTGTTTTGGAATTTTATCTGAAATATGATTAAAATCAACTATGCTTTTTTTCATTATATAATATTTGTTTACAGATTTTATACAATATTAAAAACTCTAATGCCAGTCCCTGGGTTTGATTCATTATAATTAAGTCATTTAGTTAAGTAATTAATTGAGGGGTTTCAGCTACGAATTCCAGACACCACCAGTAAGACACCGGGGTTAATTTTTTGTCAGATGGTTCCAGTATAAATTCTTCTTCGACATCTTTATTTAATATAATAGATACAGTTCCAGAAAAAACATTGATTGAATGACGCCATGGAAATGTAGTAAATATCCTAAATTTTTCTTTACTGAATACAGACAGCCTGTACACACCAGTTACTTCTGCAGTATGTTTGATGGTGTTATTTTGTGGTGTCCATGTTGATGATCCTGATGCTACTGTGTATACCACATTGATGATCTGCTTGTGAGGAATTTTAATCAGATTCGTTTTTTCAATGATATTAGGAATTCCACTGACAATATCGTTGAGTTTTATGTTAATGTCAGCGAGTTTAATATCTACAACCACTGGATTACCAAAAAATTCATATACAGATCTGTTTATGTTTCTACGAAAATTCAAGAATGTTTGTACGTGATTGGAAAAATCAGTTTTGAATGCGGTCATTTCATCGTTGATTGTTGTTAATGATGTCACCGTCGGAATATTACTATCATCGACGTATGTTTTCGTTGCAGCGTCGAAATCTGATTCTGGTGTCCTGAGATTATTAATACCATTATTATTCATGTTGAGAAATGCACGCATAATACCACCATTGACTAACGCAAACTTAGATTCTTGATCCTCGACGTATTTTTTTGTTACAGCGTCTGATTCTGTGGCTGGGTTTCCAAGGTCTGTAATTTTATTTTTATTCATGATAATAATACCTGTAACTGTCCCACCTGTTTTATCAAGTTTGTTATCATCAACATACTTCAACTGCAAATAACTTACCACTTGAGTTTGATTTACGTTTGCTGGTGGATACCTGGTCTCTAAATTTATATTTTTTTTCCCTGACATATCTAAGTTACCGCTTAAAGTTCCACCAGATTTATCTAGTTTATTATTATCGACTAATTTAAGTTGTGCATAACTAACAGCCTGTGTATTAATGACATTTATTGGTGGATAATTTGTTTCTAAATCTAGTACTCATTGATTTGACATAGACAGGTTTCCTGTCATTGTATCGCCAATTTTTTCAGATATCCCGATAAATCAATATTGCCGTTTGTTATTGTACTTATAGCCGATGAATCTCCTAATGTTGTTCCAAATTTTGTATAATAGCTCATCATTTATTTATCGTCTGACAATTTTTTTTTATATGACATAAAATTGTATAACAATAATGGCAAAATCGTCGATATTAAACTTTGATACAGAGCGGTTGGTGAAACATAAACATGAAAACGAACTTCCAGATTGTCATTATCTTATTGTTGGAAGAACTGAGTCGGGGAAAACAAACTTGCTTATGAATTTACTTCTCGGAGATAATTTTAACTACGATCGTGTTTATATTTACACAATTAATCCACAACAAGATAAGTACGAGCTACTTAACAATTATAATGACAAACTTCCTGATGATCTTGAGGCTGGTGAAGATTTTTTTATTATTAAACAACCAGAAGAACTTGTTCCAGTTAATCAACTTGATTCATCTGAACATAAGACAGTTGTTTTTGATGATATTCCGCTAAAAAACGAGGAAATGAATAAAATAAGATCATATTTTTCACAATCACGTAATAAGAAATGTAATTCTGTTTATCTCGCTCAGGGTTTTTATAATGTTGACAGATTTATTAGGCGAAATACTGGTTGTTTTATATTATTTCCTGGACTGGACAATGTCGATGTTAGAAATATCGCGAACGAGCAATGTGGTGATGTAACAAAAGATAAATTTATTGAATTATATCATCAGGTGACGGCAAATAAATATGACTTTTTTTATTTGATAAATTAACAAATGATACGAGTAAAATGTTTCGCTGTTGTATTGAAAATTATTTGCAGTACGTTTTTGTTTTTGATAGTTTTAATTTTATAAAATTTATAAATAATAAAATGGAAAGACAAGCAAAGTACAGAAAGCATATAGAAAATCTAAAAAAAAACTTGTTAAATCTAAAGCTGAACTTAGGCAGATGATCCAACAAGCACGACGTGGTCAAGTGGCTGCAGCAGAAACAGCAGCAACAATTCTCAAACCAGTTACTGAAGCGCTACTTGGAAAACAACCTGAAACTAAACCACTATCAGAAGAAGAACTTAAAAAATTACAAGAAAAAGGTTTACTCGGATTAGTTAAAGAACAACAAGAAGCAGCTGCTTGAAAAATTATTGAAAGATCTGAAGAAGAAAAAAGAAGATTAGCTGAGTCACTTGTAGCAAATATAGCTGATCCTGCTGCAAGACAAGCTGCACTAGATCGGCTAATTTATAATCCACTAGCACTTGAACAAAGACTAGCAGGTTTAACCACACGGGATATTAAAGATATTCTAACAAATTTATCAGAAAAATTAGAGGATATTGAAAAGGAACAAGAAAGAGTTGGCCAGTTAACGGTAAAGTTTATGGAAGCTGAAAATCAAAGACGATGGTATAGAAAATTTGCAAATAATAGAATAACAGAGGGTGAATATACAGATTTTTTAAGTAATAATGGTATAAATGATGTTGATAATATAAGAACCTGGACACAGGACAGATACGACGAACTTATTGCTAAATTAAATAAAAAAATAACGGAAGGTAATGATACTAATACTGAAATGGATAGAGCTACTAAACAAAAAGAAATGATTCCACTTGCTGGTACAATTAAGGATGGTGTTATTGCTTAAGTTTTTTACCCAACAGAGAATGAAAAAAGACAAGAAGCTCCTGGTAGGAGGTGGGGATTTTTTAGGAGATTTAAACATATTGATGAAACTCAAGTAAAACAATATAAAGAAACAACAACTGGAACTGGAGTTAGAATATTCGCATCTGTAACCGAAATGATTGGCAGATTAATGTTGTTGATATCATCTAAAAGAAGCTGGAAATGTTGGTGCTGAAATTGACAATGAAATTATCGACATACTTGATAATTTGAGATCGGAAAATTTATTAATATCTGACGAATACGAAACTTTGCATAGCGACTTAATCGTGGCGACTTAATTTTATAAATGTCAATTTTGCATAATGATTTAATATAAATCAGAACGATTTAATATAACAATTTTATATTAAAAAAAAATGTCAGCAACATTCTTACTAGACTCTGGTCAATCTGATAAAGACAGCGCAAATTTTTCTGTAAAGTATATTCCGCCAATAGAACTAGATCGTGAAAAACAATATGAAATTGGACTAATTTCCTGTACGCGTTAGAATTCTATGGCTAATGTAAAAACTGTAGTAAACGATGAATTTGAATTTACTACAAATATAAGAACCCCGTGGAAAATATTTAAAATTCCACAAGGAGCTTATAATGTCACTGATCTAAATAAAACAATAAAAGAACTAATAGGAAAAAATGGAGGTAAAGCTGATAATTTTGAGCTGACACCAAATTATAATACGTTAAGGGCCAGAATAACATTAAAAAATATAATAGTTAGTTTTTTATCGCCAACAAGTACCGCACCACTGATAGGATTTTATCATCAAAATTATGTTGCTTTTGAACAAGCTATTACACATGACGGTGAAAATCCAGTAAATATAACTGACGTAAACACAATATTAATAAATTGCTCTATTGCATCTGGATCTTACTCAGCTCAGGGTAGTAAAGGACAAACAATATACAGTTTTTCGCCAGACGTTCCACCAGGATCTATCATGCAAATTAATCCATGTCAGGTTATTTATTATCCGTTAAATGTTGAAAATCAAATAACAGAAGTAAATATGCAATTGACAGATCAGTCTGAACGACAACTGGATATGAACAACGAGGTTGTTACTTATTATTTACACTTATGCGAACAATAAACTTCGTGACTGGCAATAAAATTATGCAACCTCAGATATAATGAAACAGAGAAAAAAAGTTCATAGAAGAAAAATAGTCGGAGGATTTTTGGGAAATATATTTGCTAAAATTATAGAAAATGCTCCAGGAATAGCTCATAAAGTTGCACCAATTGCACTTGATGCATCAAAAGCTTTTGCAACTGGAGCTGCATCTGCAGTTGGAACTGCTGTTGGACAAAAAATAGCTGATAAAATAAAAGCGGTGTACCAACAATTAAACAAGCTATTTCAGAAATCGCACTAACAAAAGAAACTCAACGCACAATGATAACAATAACAAAAAAACTTTTATCACCGAAAGGAGAACAAATTATAAAAAAAATTAATATCTAAAGCAACAGCACCACAATAGCTTCGCTATAGTTGATGACAAAATTTTATATAACCTAATAAATAAAAAAATGTCTGTAAAAAATTATCTCGATTTAGTTGAAACTTATGACACAGACGACACGGTAACAGAATTTGAATATGTTGAATATCTGGATGAAAATTCTAACGAACCTAATAAGGCTGGCGTCAGAACATTTAATACTCGAGACGATGACGTATTTCTACTGCCTCATAAAGCAATGTTAGAAGTTCGTGGCCAGATCATGACAGTAGCTGTTCCACCTGTCACAATTGCAGCTAACGTAGAAGTAGCTCTTATAAATGATGGTTGGTGTTTATTTAAAAGTGCTCGATATCAGCTGGCCAATCAAACTGTTGAAGATATTTCAAGTCACTTAAAAGTTGCAAGTACAATCTTAAATACTATTTCGTTTTCCGGTGATTACTCCAAATCAACTGCAACTAATATGATGTGGTTTAAAGATACTGGAACTATAGATGTGGGATCTGTAGAATTTATTCCAAGGACAGCAGTTGTAGCTGGAGCTAATGCTGATGCAAGTGCCGCAAATGTGAGAGATTTTCTTATTGTTTATGCTGGTTCTCTTGGTATATTCGCACCAGCTGCAGATGCTAATGCAGACGCTACAAGAGTCTCACTTACTGCAGCTTGTAATAATCTTAATATAGCAGCACCAGGATTAGCTGCTGATGGAGCTGCAATGTTAGCTATAGTTAACAATAATATAGTAGGTTTTAAAAGTGCACGTTACAATGAAGGTTATTCTAAAAGAAGGAAACTTGCAGCAGTATCACGTCAAATTACAATGATGCTGCCATTAAGTACAATATTTGGCTTTTGCAGGGACTATAATAAAGTATTTCGTGGAGTTAAACATACACTTATTTTAGATCGATCAGAACAAAATGATTGTTTATTTAGAAATGCTGGAAATGATTTACAATTTGTCATAAACAAACTTGCGCTGTGGATGCCACGAATAACGCCGACAATTTCGAAATCGCTCGAATTAGATGATGTTCTTAAAAACCGCACAAAGAAGATTTATTTTCAGCAACATAAAATATATCAAACAGCAGTTCCAAATACCACCGACTACACATGGCGAGTCACAACGATATCGACTGAACAAAAGCCACGGCAATTATTTGTTGCATTTCAGCAACAAACGCGACGTGGTAACCAACAACAAAATAATACGATATTTGATAATGCTGATGTTAGACAAATATATGCTAGAATAAATTCAAAGCAATATCCAGAGCGAGCGATAGAATGTAATTTTGCAGATGACTCTAATAAAAATATTACTCGACCTTACATGTACCTGCTCGACGCAGTGCAAAAATATCAGGACGTTGAAGATGGATCTCAGATATCAATAGAGGAATTTCGTACACTTTATCCGATATTTTATTTTGATGTTAGTAAACAAAATGAAAGAAATGTAATTTCAACTGCTGATATTGAAATTACTTGGACATTAGGAGCAGTTCCAGTGGCGCAGTTGTACGTGTACGCGTTACTGATCAGCGACAGAACTATTACGACTGACTTTATCGAGGGTAAAATGTCGGTACAAGTTTAATCTGTAACTTTAATATAAGATGACAAAATATATTGTAAAAGAAATATATTTGACTGATGGTCAAGTTAAAAAATTAGCAGCTGCTGTTGCAAAGCAGAGGCAGGTTTCATTAAAGGTCAACCCTAACGCCTTAGGTGTTCTGAGTACTTTAACAAAATTAATGTTAACCAAAAAAACAAGTAAATAAGTATAACCGCAGCAAACCTTTTGTTTCAAATTTAAGTGCTGCACAAATAACAGCGATGGTAAACGACATCGTCGTTGAAGGTGGTTTCTTCGGTCCGGCACTATCTGTAATGGCCAGAACGTTAATACCAAAACTTTTGCCGATGTTAGGTACATTAGGATTAGCAGCAGCGTCTGGAGCAGTATCTGGCGCAACGAAAAAGGCAGTTGAGGGTCATGAAATAAAGAAAATTTTTGTCTAAAGATAAATATAATGCCTAAACGAAAAACAGCAAAAAGAAAGACAACGACGAAAGAAAAAAAAGACACGACCGAGGCGAAAAGGTGGATTTATTCCAATAGCTCCATTACTAGCAGGATTAGCGGGAAGTCTATTGCCAAATCTGTTGGGAATAGGACGAGGACTAATGTTGCCAGGAACAAGGAGATGAAATCTCAGCCGACAAAGTCGGCCGCGTTAAGTAACTTTGATATACTTGATAAACTGAAAAAAGTAAAAAATATCCGTGGAGTTTATTCTAAAGATGAACTTATGGCGATTCCATCGCCGTCGCTAGAGCCGCTAGGTTCGTGTGTGATAAATATACAAGATTTTAATGACGGATCTGGTACACACTGGGTAGCTGTTTGTAATAACAATTATTTTGACTCGTTCGGAATTCCACCAAGTGACGCGATAAAAAAATATATGAGTAGAATTCAAGAGACGAAAATAATAAATTATTCGTCTAATCAAATTCAACCAGTTGGAACTTCTGCCTGTGGATACTATTGTGTAATGTTCATTAAACAGATGACCATACATCCAGATTTTTTTAAACTTTATTTTACAATTTGACAAACAACCTTCTCACGCTAATGATGAGATTGCAATTAATTTTATCTAAACTCACTGATATATAATGTCAACATATTGTCTTAAGTGTAAAACTAAAACAGAAAATAAAGATGAAAAAACAGAAAAAACAAAAAATAATAGAATAATCCTGAAAAGTATTTGTGCAATCTGTGGAAAAAGAAAAAGTATGTTTTTAAAGAAATTATCGCCACTGCCAACAACAAAGTTGTCCGGAGCGGGTTGCCCTGACAACGTCAGGGAGATTATTTTAGTAGATGATTAATAAATAATGACATGCGAGTGCGACTGTGATAGAAATTTATGTCTTGAGCAAAATAAAATTGTTACATATTGTCAGAAATGCAACAACAGAGAAATAATTGGTTTTGGTATAGATATACATAAATTAATTGGCAAATTGCCGAAACCAAAAGGCAGTTGGACATTGCCAGGCCATAAATACACTGGACCTTATAATCCTCTTGATAAACAACTTGACGAAAACGATAATCCGCTGCCAGGACAAGAGCCTTACAATCAAGTTGATGCAATAGCGATGCGCCATGATATCTGCTACAGAGACATTGAACTTCCAGACAACGAACGAAATAAACACAGCTGCGATAAAGTAATGTTAGACGAACTTCGTGATATGAAACCTGTAAATATGCGAGAACGTGTTGACCGAAGGCTGGTTCAGGGTTTTATTGGAGCAATATATAAATTAGGTCTCGGTAAAAAAGAGTTATATGATGATCTTGCCTCTACGCTAGCGTCTGAGCTACACAAACCTAAAAAAAAAATTTCCGCGAAGTAAAGTTGTCGCAAATGCCGTTCATGATATCTGGGCGATAGATTTAGTTGATGTCTCAAATCTTGCTCAGTTTAATGATAACAAGAGATATCTTTTTAATGTTGTAGATGTTTTTAGCAAATACGCGTTTAGTATACCCGTTTTGGATAAAACAGGGACATCGATGACTGATGCATTAAAACAAATTATTGTTAACACAGAAAGAAAACCAAATAGAATCTGGACTGATCATGGAGCAGAATTTTTTAATAAAAAATTTGAACAGTTTTTAGAGCAAAATAACATTAAAAAATATGTCACAGGAAATGAGGGAAAAAGCGTCATCGTTGAAAGATTTAATCGCAAGCTCAACGAAAAAATCCATAAATATTTAACAGCTAAAAATACGAGTAAATATATTGACAATTTACAGAAAATTGTTGACGAGTATAATAACACGAAACACAGATCCCTTTCGCTAGGCAAAAGGAAAAGTCGCCAAACGACGCGATTGCAAATCCAATATTAGCAAACGAAAATATGTACCGCAGGCATAAATTTAAAGTTGGTGATCAATTAGAATTTCTCTGACGAAAAAAACACTTGAGAAAGGATATACTCATAACAGGAGCGAAGAAGTATTTGTTGTTGATAAAGTACTTTTAACAATACCAGTTACATACTCGTTGAAAGATTTATTAGGTGAACCTATAACTGGCAGTTTTTACAAGCAAGAACTTCAGAAACAGAACAAGATATATTTGTTATTGAAAAAGTTATTAAAAAGCGCGGCAACAAAAGTTTAGTCAAATGGCGTGGGTATAGCGATAAATTTAATAGCTGGGTACTCACTAAATCGATATCGATCGAATAATATTATTATAAATTTCTTCGTATTTTATTAATACTGATTTACATTCTACTGGTTTACATAAAGAAATTAAATGTAATTTTCTTGCACCATCGACTGGCATTAAATTAAATATTTTAACAAAAATAAAATCGTATTTTATATTTCTTTCTTGTCCAGTTATTTTTACGTTTAAAAAAGGTTTTATAAGTTGCCAAAATATTTGATGCTCTGTGATAGTAAAATTAAATTTCATTATTTTTTTTTAGC